>CAJHNH020000022.1:55000-70000 GCA_905116865.2 Candidula unifasciata
AGTAGTAGTAGTAGTAGTAGTAGTAGTAGTAGTAGTAGTTGTTGTTGTTGTTGTTGTTGTTGTTGTTGTAGAAGTTTAAAACAATGCAGACACAATCAATGCATTGAACAACTAACAGCTGTCACTGTATCTCGACACGATCAGTACTAGAGATTTGCATAAACGTATAAATAAAGCACAAAAACTAATATTGGTCAGTGACATACACAAATCACAATGATTCTGATTACACTGTATAACTTTTTGCAGGAAATACAAGATTAGTATTGTGGCTGTCAGAGCAATTTCAAATGTACTACAAACACTTTTTGTTTGCACAACACGGTCTTGTTCATTTTAATTGCCAGAGCTTCAACCAGTTTCAGTAAGTGTATATTCAGTGTGTGGTAGATAACTGGTAAGGCACGGGCACTAAACAACTTTGAACCCGGAGTCGAAATAAACGACGTCCTATCAAAGAAATCACGTGACTAATCTTGGATCTTCGATACTGAGAGTTCTGTCTGCCGGGCAACATTGATTTCTTGTATTCGGTTAGGGTAACCTTAAACTAATATAAACCATCCGATACAGCAATTATTCCACCGCTGGGCAGATGCGGTTCGCGTAAAACAAGTAAGACAGAACTGACTTCCATCCTTACCCACACAGGCTGCAGGTGACACCAGGCTGGTGGCTGTAGTCGTTGGGGGTGCCCTAATTATAATTTCTCTGGGGGTTAAATGCAATATACGGCATTTGCTGAGTTTGTTTGTCATCTAGTCATGCAGTCATACAGTCATCATGTCATATAGTCATGTATTCATACAGTCATCATGTCATATAGTCATGTATTCATACAGTCATCATGTCATATAGTCATGTATTCATACAGTCATCATGTCATATAGTCATGCAGTCATATAGTCATCATGTCATCTAGTCATGTATTCATACAGTCATCATGTCATATAGTCATGTATTCATACAGTCACCATGTCATATAGTCATGTATTCATACAGTCATCATGTCATATAGTCATGTATTCATACAGTCACCATGTCATATAGTCATGTATTCATACAGTCATCATGTCATATAGTCATGTATTCATACAGTCATCATGTCATATAGTCATGAATTCATACAGTCATCATGTCATATAGTCATGTATTCATACAGTCATCATGTCATATAGTCATGTATTCATACAGTCATCATGTCATATAGTCATGTATTCATACAGTCATCATGTCATATAGTCATGTATTCATACAGTCATCATGTCATATAGTCATGTATTCATACAGTCATCATGTCATATAGTCATGTATTCATACAGTCATCATGTCATATAGTCATGCAGTCATACAGTCATCATGTCATATAGTCATGCAGTCATTAAGGTCATCATGTCATATAGTCATGCAGTCATACAGTCATCATGTCATATAGTCATGCAGTCATACAGTCATCATGTCATATAGTCATGTATTCATACAGTCATCATGTCATATAGTCATGTATTCATACAGTCACCATGTCATATAGTCATGCAGTCATACAGTCATCATGTCATATAGTCATGTATTCATACAGTCATCATGTCATATAGTCATGTATTCATACAGTCATCATGTCATATAGTCATGTATTCATACAGTCATCATGTCATATAGTCATGTATTCATACAGTCACCATGTCATATAGTCATGTATTCATACAGTCATCATGTCATATAGTCATGTATTCATACAGTCATCATGTCATTTAATCATGTATTCATACAGTCATCATGTCATATAGTCATGTATTCATACAGTCATCATGTCATATAGTCATGTATGCATACAGTCATCATGTCATATAGTCATGTATTCATACAGTCATCATGTCATATAGTCATGTATTTATACAGTCACCATGTCATATAGTCATGTATTCATACAGTCATCATGTCATATAGTCATGTATTCATACAGTCATCATGTCATATAGTCATGCAGTCATACAGTCATCATGTCATATAGTCATGCAGTCATTAAGGTCATCATGTCATATAGTCATGCAGTCATACAGTCATCATGTCATATAGTCATGCAGTCATACAGTCATCATGTCATATAGTCATGCAGTCATACAGTCATCATGTCATATAGTCATGTAGTCATACAGTCATCATGTCATATAGTCATGCAGTCATACAGTCATCATGTCATATAGTCATGCAGTCATACAGTCATACAGTCATGTACATGTCATATAGTCATGTCATGTCATACAGTCATCATGTCATATAGTCATGCAGTCATACAGTCATACAGTCATCATGTCATATAGTCATGTATTCATACAGTCATCATGTCATCATGTCATATCATACAGTCATCATGTCAGTCATGTATTCATACAGTCATCATGTCATATAGTCATGTATTCATACAGTCATCATGTCATATAGTCATGTAGTCATACAGTCATCATGTCATATAGTCATGTATTCATACAGTCATCATGTCATATAGTCATGTATTCATACAGTCATCATGTCATATAGTCATGTATTCATACAGTCATCATGTCATATAGTCATGTATTCATACAGTAATCATGTCATATAGTCATGTATTCATACAGTCATCATGTCATATAGTCATGGCGTCATACAGTAATCATGTCATATAGTCATGTATTCATACAGTCATCATGTCATATAGTCATGTATTCATACAGTCATCATGTCATATAGTCATGTAGTCATACAGTCATCATGTCATATAGTCATGTATTCATACAGTCATCATGTCATATAGTCATGTAGTCATACAGTCATCATGTCATATAGTACAGTCATCATGTCATACAGTCATCATGTCATATAGTCATGCAGTCATACAGTCATCATGTCATATAGTCATGCAGTCATACAGTCACCATGTCATCTAGTCATGCAGTCATACAGTCATCATGTCATATAGTCATGCAGTCATACAGTCATCATGTCATATAGTCATGCAGTCATACAGTCATCATGTCATATAGTCATGCAGTCATACAGTCATCATGTCATATAGTCATTCAGTCATACAGTCATCATGTCATATAGTCATGCAGTCATACAGTCACCATGTCATCTAGTCATGCAGTCATACAGTCATCATGTCATATAGTCATGCAGTCATACAGTCACCATGTCATCTAGTCATGCAGTCATACAGTCATCATGTCATATAGTCATGCAGTCATACAGTCATCATGTCATATAGTCATGTAGTCATACAGTCATCATGTCATATAGTCATGCAGTCATACAGTCATCATGTCATATAGTCATGCAGTCATACAGTCATCATGTCATATAGTCATGCAGTCATACAGTCACCATGTCATATAGTCATGTAGTCATACAGTCATCATGTCATATAGTCATGTAGTCATACAGTCATCATGTCATATAGTCATGTATTCATACAGTCATCATGTCATATAGTCATGCAGTCATACAGTCATGTCATATAGTCATGCAGTCATACAATCATCATGTCATATAGTCATGCAGTCATACAGTCATCATGTCATATAGTCATGCAGTCATACAGTCATCATGTCATCCTGTCATGCAGTCATATAGTCATCATGTCATCCTGTCATGCAGTCATACAGTCATCATGTCATCCTTTCATGCAGTCATACAGTCATGACGTCATGCAGTCTTTCAGTCATGACGTCATGCAGTCTTTCAGTCATGCAGTCATGCAGTCTTTCAGTCATCCTGTCATGCAGTCACCCAGTCATCCAGATACGGATTTTTTCTTTTGTTTTTAATTTGAGGCTGGTCGCTCCGTGACAACACCCCGGAGCAAAAGATGAGAGGAAGAAATCATTGGGTTCATGTAACCAGTGAGAAGGAAGGAGATATCAGTGGGTTCATGTAAACAGTGAGAAGGAAGGAGATATCATTGGGTTCATGTAAACAGTGAGAAGGAAGGAGATATCATTGGGTTCATGTAAACAGTGAGAAGGAAGGAGATATCATTGGGTTCATGTAACCAGTGAGAAGGAAGGAGATATCAGTGGGTTCATGTAAACAGTGAGAAGGAAGGAGATATCATTGGGTTCATGTAAACAGTGAGAAGGAAGGAGATATCATTGGGTTCATGTAACCAGTGAGAAGGAATGAGATATAGGGTTCATGAAAACAGTGAGAAGGAAGGAGATATCAGTGGGTTCATGTAAACAGCGAGAAGGAAGGAGATATAGGGTTCATGTAAACAGTGAGAAGGAAGGAGATATCAGTGGGTTCATGTAAACAGCGAGAAGGAAGGAGATTTAGGGTTCATGTAAACAGCGAGAAGGAAGGAGATATCACTGGGTTCATGTAAATAGTGAGAAGGAAGGAGATATCAGTTGGTTCATGTAACCAGCGAGAAGGAAGGAGATATCACTGGGTTTATGTAAACAGTGAGAATGAAGGAGATATCATTATGTTCATGTAAACATCGAGAAGGAAGGAGATATTGGGTTCGTGTAACCAGCGAGAAGGAAAGAGATATTGGGTTCATGTAACCAGCGAGAAGGAAGAAGATATTGGGTTCATGTAACCAGCGAGAAGGAAGGAGATATGGGGTTCATGTAACCAACGAGAAGGAAGGAGATATGGGGTTCATGTAACCAGCGAGAAGGAAGGAGATATTGGGTTCATGTAACCAGCGAGAAGGAAGGAGATATGGGGTTCATGTAACCAGCGAGAAGGAAGGAGATATGGGGTTCATGTAACCAGCGAGAAGGAAGGAGATATTGGGTTCATGTAACCAGCGAGAAGGAAGGAGATATGGGGTTCATGTAACCAGCGAGAAGGAAGGAGATATGGGGTTCATGTAACCAGCGAGAAGGAAGGAGATATTGGGTTCATGTAACCAGCGAGAAGGAAGGAGATATTGGGTTCATGTAACCAGCGAGAAGGAAGGAGATATTGGGTTCATGTAACCAGCGAGAAGGAAGGAGATATGGGGTTCATGTAACCAGCGAGAAGGAAGGAGATATTGGGTTCATGTAACCAGCGAGAAGGAAGGAGAAATCAGTGGGCTCATGTAACGAGTGAGATAGAACAGCTGTACGCAATAAGTCAGAAGGAGTTGCTACGTTCAGAAGTTAGGATGTAGTTGGTTAATATAACCAGTCCATTCCCTAACCATCATAGACAGGCAGACAAACTGGCGCGCGGACAAACAAAAAGAAAAACAGACTATGTAAGAGATTTTACATACACAATTTACTGATCAATCGATCAGTTCGTTTCCTCTAGGGTTTAACCTCAAAGTTTACCATCCTAAAAATTAACCAACACCCCCCCCCCCCCCCCCCCCCCCCTTCACGTGGATGGTAGACAAATAGCGCAGATCATAGACACCCCGTTCAACCTCTAAAGAAGTTGTAATTAGCCACCAGTAGTGGCTACAAAGGTCAAGTATAACCTGCAGGTCCTGTGTCAGTAGTCAGGTATAACTTGCAGTCCTGTGTCAGTAGACACGTATACCAGTCAGGTCCTGTGTCAGTAGTCAGGCATAATCTGCAGTCCTGTGTCAGTAGTCAGGTATAACTGGCAGGTCCAGTGTCAGTAGTTAGGTATAATCTGCAGTCCTGTGTCAGTAGTCAGGCATAATCTGCAGTCCTGTGTCAGTAGTCAGGTATAACTGGCAGGTCCTGTGTCAGTAGACAGGTATACCCGTCAGGTCCTGTGTCAGTAGTCAGGTATAACTGGCAGGTCCTGTGTCAGTAGTCAGGTATAACTGGCAGGTCCTGTATCAGTAGCCAGGTATAACTTGCAGTCCTGTGTCAGTAGTCAGGTATAACCCGCAGTCCCGTGTCATTAGCCAGGTATAATCTGCAGGTCCTGTGTGAGGATGGAAAAATATCCTAAATAACTCCGTGGTCAAGCCTCGACCTGCACTTACCACGTGACCCCCATCAAATTGCCTAGAGCCGTCAGCAGATCAGCCACCGTCAGATGCACCAACATGTTCCTGCCTGCAGTCCTCAAGTCGTTGTAAACCCAGTGAACCACCAGCAGCAACAGGCAGCCCAAGATAGACATCAGCGACATGACAGCGGTCACACACACGTAGGCGATGTCCAGGGCATTCATGTGAAGTCCGTGCCTGACCACGTCCTGTGTGTTGTTGATCTGGTCCATGTCGGAGCAGTTTATCATGGCTGTTGTCAGTACAGTGGTTCTTGAGTTGGATGGCACGTGCAGATTAGTACTGTGAGAAAAACGCCGAATTATAGAGAATATTCGACAAATATTGAAAAATTTGCCACGACTCACAACAGTGACCGTGCCTATCGTCCATTTTGACCGGAAGTAGTGAGGGTTTATCACGGTCACCCCAGTGGTGCCCTCGTGCTGGGGACTGGACCATGGGCGTAACGGCCATCAGCAAGGTATCACCCCTGTACGACCTGACTGCCTACGTTAGCGATTGTACAACCCACAACCATGCAGTTCTTTGGCACGAAGGAGACACCTTAAACTTGGGTTCTGGACTACCGACTCTCTACATGCTCACACGCGTGTGTTAATGGTGTACAAAAGTTATCATGTTTCTCTCAAATACCATTAGCCTTATGTTCCAGCATACATTTATAAATAAAATACTATTGTCATGCATATATGCATACATACACTTAAACATACTAGTAATAGCTGTGACAACAATTAATAATAATTAACACTACTCAAGCACTCACACATCAAAGCATAAAGCGAAAGAGAGGTACATGTACACATAAGAAAAAAACTGAGAGATATAAAGAAGAGGAGGAGGAGGAGAAGAGAGAGAGAGAGGGAGAGAGAGAGAGAGAGAGAGAGAGAGAGAGAGATCACTAAATGACTAATTCCTCCAAGAGGAAAATGTTTATCAATGCTTCTGTACAGCAATCCACAAGTATTTGGTGTAGGGTATCAAAGGGTCAATGTTTTTATCTTGAGGCCCCGAACAGATGCCGGCTCGTACAGAAAATGTAAGAGACAAGTCCTAATGTCGCTGATTCGTTGAATGTACTCAGATCTTTCTCCTATCCTTAAACTGTTGTGTGTCGGTCGGGCTCCTAGTGGGTCCAGAAAATAAACTCGTTCCTCTGATGGCCTAGTGGGACGTCTTTCGGCCAGTTTCAAGTCACAGATGATAACCTTGTAGAGTTGTAGCTGACTGAGTGACGTCGCGCGACGTCGAATCCACTTCATATTAGCACCGTTAACTGTCCTCGGCTGATTGTCACAGGGTAGGACCGTGTGGGATTTGAATGGGTGCCGAGAGACCAGCGTTCTCAGTCAGGAACACCCACGGCTCCATGGATACCGTCCCTATCAGGTTAAGTCGTTAACTCCTTCATTGTCGAAACAAGTTATCAAGTGTTCTCGAGTTTCTCTAGACAGGATCTAGAGATGTTTATCTATATTACCGTATTTATTTGTTAACTGGTCTAAACTGCTGTACTCTCGATGTTTCTTTATCACAGGTAAGCTAACTAAGCCACGTCAGAGGCACATATTTATTATTCTACTGCCGCCCCCGTCTGGACCAGAAAGAGTTAACAGTGTCAGCACAATCGGCTCTACGAAGAAGGCAGAAGGGCTTTGAATTTCTGCCATTATGTTTACTGCTGGCTGAAACGTATTGCGACTGAATATCCGATTTTGGATCCCAATGTCGAAGGCGCCTTTTTTGTCTCGGCCTGTCCCGTTTTCTTTTTTCATCGTTTGCAGGATAGCCAGTTCGCATCGGGTGTCAGTGATAAATTTCAGCGCAGAAACACGCCCATTTGAACGCCATACCTGTTATTTCCATACAGTATAATACATTTGCTTGTTCGCTCTTTATTTTAAGAAACAGGCAATTTCATCACTTGATTATACATAAAGGCGCAACAAAATATTTTACTGCATCTCTGACAGAATAACGGTCACAGTGATATAAAAATCATATTTCCCCCACAAACACAAGTCGAATAATAGTGAGAGCTCGAGAACATATGTCCTCTCAGTAGGGGGTCAGTAGTACCCAGATAGATAGATAGATAGATAGATAGATAGATAGATAGATAGATAGATAGATAGATAGATAGATAGATAGATAGATAGATAGATAGATAGATAGATAGATAGATAGATAGATAGATAGATAGATAGATAGATAGATAGATAGATAGATAGATAGATAGATAGATAGATAGATAGATAGATAGATAGATAGATAGATAGATAGATAGATAGATAGATAGATAGATAGATAGATAGATAGATAGATAGATAGATAGATAGATAGATAGATAGATAGATAGATAGATAGATAGATAGATAGATAGATAGATAGATAGATAGATAGATAGATAGATAGATAGATAGATAGATAGATAGATAGATAGATAGATAGATAGATAGATAGATAGATAGATAGATAGATAGATAGATAGATAGATAGATAGATAGATAGATAGATAGATAGATAGATAGATAGATAGATAGATAGATAGATAGATAGATAGATAGATAGATAGATAGATAGATAGCTAGATAGCTAGATAGCTAGATAGCTAGATAGCTAGATAGATAGATAGCTAGATAGACAGATAGACAGATAGACAGATAGATAGATAGATAGATAGATAGATAGATAGATAGATAGATAGATAGATAGATAGATAGATAGATAGATAGATAGATAGATAGATAGATAGATAGATAGATAGATAGATAGATAGATAGATAGATAGATAGATAGATAGATAGATAGATAGATAGATAGATAGACAGATAGACAGATAGACAGATAGATAGATAGATAGATAGATAGATAGATAGATAGATAGATAGATAGATAGATAGATAGATAGATAGATAGATAGATAGATAGATAGATAGATAGATAGATAGATAGATAGATAGATAGATAGATAGATAGACAGATAGACAGATAGACAGATAGACAGATAGACAGATAGACAGATAGACAGATAGACAGATAGACAGACAGACAGACAGATAGACAGATAGACAGATAGATAGATAGATAGATAGATAGATAGATAGATAGATAGATAGATAGATAGATAGATAGATAGATAGATAGATAGATAGATAGATAGATAGATAGATAGATAGATAGATAGATAGATAGATAGATAGATAGATAGATAGATAGATAGATAGATAGATAGATAGATAGATAGATAGATAGATAGATAGATAGATAGATAGATAGATAGATAGATAGATAGATAGATAGATAGATAGATAGATAGATAGATAGATAGATAGATAGATAGATAGATAGATAGATAGATAGATAGATAGATAGATAGATAGATAGATAGATAGATAGATAGATAGATAGATAGATATAGTTATTTATGTGCGTGAAAGTGTGTAGTGTGTAGTGTATAACCCGATAAACACTTACCCTCAAGAATTAGGAAAACCACCTTGGCTACAAGTTCCGGTGATTGGCTTCATGTTTGCCTGATATTGTCCATCCAATCTCCTGCTGCGAGTCAATCGTCGCTCATTCAACTACACTCGTCGCCCAGTGCTAGTAAAATTCTTTCTTTCGTCTCACATTTAGGATCTGTTTGTCCCTAATAGACCCAATTAAAACGGTTGTTATGGAAACGGAATGCGACTGAAAACAGTCCCACCAATATAGAAATTATAAATCAACATCTTGTGCAGAATCTGATCTGTTCTGAACTAAATGTTATCGCAGTTTTCCATAAAAACCAACGGGAAAAAAATGCAGAAAAATAAAATCGATGCATATCCTGAGAATATTTGTTAATCTATTTGTGTGGTGTTTTAACGAATAATTTCGCAGTTAAGAATAAAGAAAAAGACGAAAACGTTCAAGGTTGTGGTTGGCGGAGGCGGTCGCATTTCTTGGTTTCTTGGACCAAGTCCGACCACTCTTTCTCGGGGGAGAAGAGAACAAGTCACGATTAGCCCATTTTGCCAGACTCACAGCTGGGGCTTCATGTGCCGAAGAAATAAACGGCTGTATAATGAACATCATTGATTTTAACTTCGTTGATAAGTCTGCTTCCGTTTGGCTTTTCAAGGAAAACTTTAACTGAACATGTTGATGCTTGCAGAAATAGAAATGCCAGCGACTCTCATTTTCCTGAACTCATTTCCTCTTATCTATCTATCTTCTTTTACCCCACCAGGACATCACACAAGCGATAAACACCCGATGACACAAAGTACCACCATGTGGATGAGGATCACCTGTGGAGAGGTCCCAGAAACCGCGTTCAGCAATTAGACCATATTTAGGGTTGGGCTATTTGCGGCCCCTGGCAAGAGCCAGAGTCATCATCATCATGTAGCAGGTCCTTTGTAGAACGTCGCTCTCATCAGTCTGCCTGAAAGAAACTCGATCTCTCGCCAGTTCTCCCGCCTCATGCACTTTCACACTCAAGGAGTCACTTATATCCTGTGCCCATCTTCGTGTCGGTCGGCCCCTGCCCCTCCTTCCTGGTTCCATGCCTTCTGCTATAATTTTTTTCAATCCGTCGTGGCGCTTTATATGACCAAAATATTTCAGTTTTAGAGGCAGAGTAGGGCTTCAAATAACGAAAAATTGCATCTCATAAGGAGATGACTGGATTAATATTTCCTCTTTTGTTTGTCTTCGCCAGAAATCGAAACGAAATGTCTGGAAATGTCCTAAAATTTGCAATTTGACTAGTCACTGATATTTTTGCTTCAAGCTCTCCTGGCCAGATGGGTTCGTTTTCGACTATTTGGTCAAGCTCGTGAGCGAAACTGTTTCAGAGTTCCTAGAGGTCGTCGTTGGAGATACGGACCTTGTGATTTCGGCGACTGGAAGGTGTTAGCTAAAGCCTGCTGCAATAATTTATCCCTTTGCCTTTACCCCTTTCATCAATAAAATGTTGCAGACGTATTTTAGCCAGTCTCAGGATTAAAGAACTCTTCTTAGAACTTATATAGTTTCTCAAGTTGTCTTTTTTCCAGGGCCACATCACGCGTTTGTTGACGGACTTGTTTTTATGATGAAGATGTCTTGGTCTGAGGCCAGATATCCCTCCTACCCTACCACCTCCTTTCTGTGTGTGTGTGTGTGTGTATGTGTGTGTGTACACGGGTGTCTAATCAATTTAACGACCGATTCTGACATAAAACAATTTCCATGGTATGGTACGTCGATTGTCAATTATTTTACTTGTCCAAACAGACAGACTAATAAAAAAAAAAAAACTTTCACATACAGTCACGATGTGTTGGTGACGTGGGGACAAACATACAGTCACGGTGTGTTGGTGACGTGGGGACAAACATACAGTCACGATGTGTTGGTGACGTGGGGACCAACATACAGTCACGATGTGTTGGTGACGTGGGGACCAACATACAGTCACGGTGTGTTGGTGACGTGGGGACCAACATACAGTCACGATGTGTTGGTGACGTGGGGACCAACATACAGTCACGATGTGTTGGTGACGTGGGGACCAACATACAGTCACGATGTGTTGGTGACGTGGGGACCAACATACAGTCACGGTGTGTTGGTGACGTGGGGACCAACATACAGTCACGATGTGTTGGTGACGTGGGGACCAACATACAGTCACGATGTGTTGGTGACGTGGGGACCAACATACAGTCACGATGTGTTGGTGACGTGGGGACCAACATACAGTCACGGTGTGTTGGTGACGTGGGGACCAACATACAGTCACGATGTGTTGGTGACGTGGGGACAAACATACAGTCACGATGTGTTGGTGACGTGGGGACAAACATACAGTCACGGTGTGTTGGTGACGTGGGGACCAACATACAGTCACGATGTGTTGGTGACGTGGGGACCAACATATAGTCACGGTGTGTTGGTGACGTGGGGACCAACATACAGTCACGATGTGTTGGTGACGTGGGGACAAACATACAGTCACGATGTGTTGGTGACGTGGGGACAAACATACAGTCACGGTGTGTTGGTGACGTGGGGACCAACATACAGTCACGATGTGTTGGTGACGTGGGGACCAACATACAGTCACGGTGTGTTGGTGACGTGGGGACCAACATACAGTCACGATGTGTTGGTGACGTGGGGACCAACATACAGTCACGATGTGTTGGTGACGTGGGGACCAACATACAGTCACGATGTGTTGGTGACGTGGGGACCAACATACAGTCACGATGTGTTGGTGACGTGGGGACCAAAATTACCCGAAAAATGTAACAGCAACTGGCAACTTGACAATAAAATAGTGAATATACTTTGGATTAATTCGCTGATGGTTTGATTGTATGTCAGTCGGCCATAAGAACACAAATGAAGGTTGTCCGGAAAAGACCAAGCCATATTTATTATGAATGAAAGCGGTTTGTCGGACATCGATGTCCCTTGACAGGCAAGAGGAGTGATCTGTCTTGTGTAAACTTCAGCAACGGTGACGTCACTGAAACAGCCACTGATTCCGTTAAACACAATTTAGTCAGCACGAGCATGGTTGTCGCATTCGAGATGGTTCTGTAAGTAGATTAGTTGTGTATCCTTTACAGGACGTTGCAGAACCAACCCCAACAGCTTCTGGCTGTTGTGTAGTTTTTCTAGGCAAATTTACGTCCAGTAGTTTGCCATTGCTTCTGGACGGTCGGCTTTCTTGATACCACTGTCGAAACCAACGCAAGGCGCATGGCCCGCAGCTGGGATCGATCCTGGCATCCCGGCATTACGAAGCGTTCGCATCGACTTAGCCACAGAGCCGACTCAGTAAGTAGAGCGGAACAAAAAAAACTATATCAGATTTGTCGTTTAGCTTAAGCATACCGCCACTGAAAAAATGTGGATGTTGAATAAAGAATCGGCACCATAGAACTTGGGACACTCATATAAGTGATCAGTCCCCATCTTCAGCAGCAAGCGAAGAGTTCCCATTCCGATGGTACCAGTAACCGTCTGACTGTATATCCGTCCCCTCCTTCCCCTGCGTGTTGAGCATCGGCCAGATCCCTTGGTAACTCCTCGCACTCGCAACGCCGTTCTCCTTATTTGGAAGAAGGGAAAGTGTTTTTTAGGACGATGATACAATGCGTGCATCACAAACAGAAGTATGGCACAAACGTTTCCAAGATGGTAGATAATTTATTGAACGTGATTCTATTTCTAGAAGGCCTGCAACCAGAAGAAAGCCAGGAAAGAATGAACTTGTTCGAGCTGTATCAGCATAGACCAGCCAATTACATTGCCAGAGCTAGACGAAAACTACTGTAACCACAATTCTGACCCAGAATCGCGGTAGGATACGTGTCGTGATCAAATTCGGTCAAAAGCTGCCAGAACAGATGCGACTTCAGGCCCCGATTGCTAATGAGCTCACATTCAACAGATTTTTGATCAACTCTGAAGCGTTTGTGGCCCACTTTTATTTGTCTGTGATGCGCTCGTCACAACGTCCTCAAAAGCCGTCTGAGTCCTCCCAACAGATTTCGAAGACGATTATTAAAGCTGAGCGCAACAGTTGATGCAAATTTCTCTCTGTTTTCAGCCCATAGGCACGGGAACCTGACCCCCCCCCCCCCCCACCTTCTCCTCCCCCAATATTTATTTTAGCTGAGGGCCTTCAATAATGTGTAAGGGTAGAGTTTGTTCTTTCCGGTCAGTCCTCGACATGCGATTCCCTGACCTTAAACAGTCCCAGCAGCCAGCTACAACCACCGATATTTATCGGCATGGCATATGGTGATGATGACGACCTATATGTCTTTCTTTTACCCCACCAGGACATCACACAAGCGATAAACACCCGATGACACAAATTGCCACCATGTGCATGAAGATCACCCGTGGAGAGGTCCCAGAAACCGCATTCAGCCATTAGATCATATTTATGGCCGGACTATATTGTGGTCCCCGGCAAGAGCCAGAGTAGGACTTCAAATAACGACAAATTGTATCTAACAAGGAGATGACTAGATAACATATATATGATGACGAAGAAAAAGATGAGACAAAAACAGACGTGTGATCCAGCTCTCGTTGGCCGTTAGAACTTCCTCGTAGCTAGCCTTTGACATCGCCAAGTAAAAGGGCGACAACTGTTAGGTCAATACGTTTCCTGCAGAACGTGTTTGATTAAATAAATCGCTATTCACGTTTGCACTTACCTCCCATCGTTACTTCAGCACTGCTGGAGAAGTCGGCTCTGTTCTTTATGCACAACTCGTTACTGGCGAATTCATTGCGACCAATTGATAGAATGAAGTAATGTACCGTCTTTCTCAAGGCCGTCTAATTCAGTTATTGAGTAGGCATTAATGGGTGCTGCAGGCTGTCTCAAATTAAGAATATATGATTGTTGATTACCCATTATATTTAGAAGAGTTGTGACTAGTTCACTGGGTAAAGGGTATGATTTTATTTTTATTTTTTATTATTCAAGCCCTTACGTCCTTTTCAGGACGTAATTTTTTGTTACTTGAAGCCCCACTCTGGCTTTTGCCAGGGCCCGCAATATAGGCAGGCCATAAAAATGGCCACATGGCTGAACGCGGTTTCTGGGACCTCTCCACGGGTGATCCTCATCTACATGGTGGCACATTGTGTCATCGGGTGTTTATCGCTTGTGTGATGTCCTGGTGGGGTAAAAGAAGGTAGAAGAGATAGAAAGATTCTTTTTTTTTCAGTCGGGGGCTAGAGTCCGTTAACAATGGACAACTGTATTACCACGGAAGTAGAATTACAAATCTAGGTCAAATCCGAGCCGAGATTTAGAGTAGATTAGATTAGATAGATATATTAGAGTAGATTAGATTAGATAGATATATTAGAGTAGATTAGATTAGATAGATATATTAGAGTAGATTAGATTAGATAGATATATTAGAGTAGATTCGTTTAGATAGATATATTAGAGTAGATTAGATTAGATAGATATTTTAGAGTAGATTAGATTAGATAGATATATTAGAGTATATTAGATTAGA
>CAJHNH020000022.1:72500-185000 GCA_905116865.2 Candidula unifasciata
TTATAACTTTTATCAAGCTCCTCCTACATTACGCCTAAAATCATTCTCATTAACGGATATCATAGCTCCTCCCTTGTGGGTAAGTTTATTCGCTGTCAGTCAGTGACTGTACAACAATTGTTTAAATTCCCACGCTAGGATCTCCTGGTTCAATTAAGCTGGTCAAAGCTAATAGGCCAAGTCACACCTCTGGCTACTTCACCTGCCATCACAATAAAATCAGACGGTGTCAATTCTTCTGTTAACACTTTCTGCTCACCATGTCAATAGTGACCGTCGGACCTGCCGTCGAGTTAGGTAACCTCAGGGGGAATTAACCACAATTAGCCGGAGTTAGCTGCTCCTAAAAGTCTGGCTAGGAGATAAAAATTTCTGACACCAACAGATGGTGTGCAAATCTCCAGTCAGTAAGTCTGCTTGGTCAGTCTTATCTCTGTACCTTAACACTTAACGTCTGGGAAAAAGTTTTAGTGTGTGATATCGCCAACATCCCAGGAGAATTAAATGCTTGTTCATTTCGCCTACTTAAAATAAAGAATGTATCCAAATCCCTATTTTCCTGTATACTTTCAAAATACAAAGAAATAAAAGTAGGTTAAGGAAAGACCTTCTGAAGTCACCGAGCGTATCGTCACAGAGCCTCTCCCTTAAGTTCGGTCACCCTGACCGCACATCTGCACGCTCTGTGGCTTCTAAGAATTTCAGACAGACAGACAGACAGACAGACAGACAGACAGACAGACAGACAGACAGACAGACAGACAGAGATAGATAGATAGATAGATAGATAGATAGATAGATAGATAGATAGATAGATAGATAGATAGATAGATAGATAGATAGATAGATAGATAGATAGATAGATAGATAGATAGATAGATAGATAGATAGATAGATAGATAGATAGATAGATAGATAGATAGATAGATAGATAGATAGATAGATAGATAGATAGATAGAAAGGTAGGTAGGTAGGTAGGTAGGTAGATAGGTAGGTAGGTAGGTAGGTAGGTAGGTAGGTAGGTAGGTAGGTAGGTAGGTAGGTAGGTAGGTAGGTAGGTAGGTAGGTAGGTAGGTAGGTAGGTAGGTAGGTAGGTAGGTAGGTAGGTAGGTAGACGGACGGACGGACATATAGACAGATAGACAAGTAGGCAAAAAGATGTTTACATAGGTAGGTGTGCCACGCATAAGACACATTATGTCACAACTTGGCCAGCCTCCCTGGCAGCGAACTCCAGACACCCGGGAAATGGCGGGTTGTTGGGAAGCACCATAATGCTGCGTCGGAAATCGTGATGTTTCCACATCTCATGTACTGGCGAGAAATCAGAGACAAATATTGACTATGTATTTATACATGGATGCACTTAATCACGCAAAAACAATTCAAATAAACAAACTGTCCCAAGGTTGTTTAAATGTATGCAGCTGAAGATTATTGTCAATAAAGTCTGCTTTCACCCTAGTTATATCGTGAAGATATTTTTTAAATTCATCATCATCGTCGTCATCATCATCATCGTCATAATTATCGTCATCATTATCCAGTGCCTTGCTGACTGGGTGGGCGATCAGCTCCTCTCTACAACCTGCGATCAGTAACAGTTCGTGTGTTGACACCTCTCCATGACATGATAAAAGGCTGTCAAGAATCACCTCGCATTGTCTTCCTCTGTCTCTCTCTCCACAAACCTGTCCAGTTGTCACAACATGTTCTAGTTCCCATCTTCTCATAAAATGACCCCAAAAATGATGATTGTCTCTTTCTGTATGTTCTTTTTAAACTTTTTATATACGTATTGCAGGAAATGAATTAAATAAACGTAAAGCAATTAGAGGAATGTCTGGGCAGCCTGTAACATCAACAGTTATAAGACAAAGACGGTGCTATATCAGGCCCCAAGAAAAAGCGAAGAACAGTCACTGAAATGATGAACCTGCCACATAGGAAACATTTGGACAAGAAAACCCACGAGACACGGACTCGCTAACAAACGCATGAACCCAGAGAGAAGAATAGAACATGGTAAAGATGATGAATTTTCCCTGGGAGAACGAAATAGAACATGGTGAAGATGATGAATTTTCCATGGGAGAACGAAATAGAACATGGTAAAGATGATGAATTTTCCATGGGAGAACGAAATAGAACATGGTGAAGACGATGAACTGCCCCAGAGAAAACGGAATAGAACAAGGTGAAGATGATGAACTGCCCATGAGAGAACGGAATAGAACAAGGTGAAGATGATGAACTGCCCATGAGAGAACGGAATAGAACAAGGTGAAGATGATGAACTGCCCATGAGAGAACGGAATAGAACATGGTGAAGATGATGAACTGCCCATGAGAGAACGAAATAGAACAAGGTGAAGATGATGAACTGCCCCAGGAGAGAACGGAATAGAGAACGAGAAACGGAATAGAACAAGGTGAAGATGATGAACTGCCCATGAGAGAACGGAATAGAACAAGGTGAAGATGCCCCATGAACTGGAATAGAACATGGTGAAGATGAGAACGCCCCAAGAGAACGGAATAGAACAAGGTGAAGATGATGAACTGCCCATGAGAGAACGAATAGAACAATAGGGTGAAGATGATGAACTGCCCCATGAGAGAGAATAGAACAAGGTGAATAGAACAAGGAGAAGATGAACAAGGTGAAGATGATGAACTGCCCTGAACAGGTGAAGATGATGAACTGCCCCATGAGAGAACGGAAGATGATGAACATGGAACAAGGTGAAGATGATGAACTGCCCCATGAGAGAACGAACGGAATGATGACTGAACAAGGTGAAGATGATAAACTGCCCCATGAGAGAACGGAATAGAACAAGGTGAAGATGATGAACTGCCCCAGAGAGAACGGAATAGAACAAGGTGAAGATGATGAACTGCCCCATGAGAGAACGGAATAGAACAAGGTGAAGATGATGAACTGCCCATGAGAGAACGGAATAGAACAAGGCGAAGATGAAGAACTGCCCCAGGAGAGAACGGAATAGAACATGGTGAAGATGATGAACTGCCCCATGAGAGAACGGAATAGAACAAGGTGAAGATGATGAACTGCCCCAGGAGAGAACGGAATAGAACAAGGTGAAGATGATGAACTGCCCCATGAGAGAACGGAATAAAACAAGGTGAAGATGATGAACTGCCCCATGAGAGAACGGAATAGAACAAGGTGAAGATGATGAACTGCCCCAGGAGAGAACGGAATAGAACAAGGTGAAGATGATGAACTGCCCATGAGAGAACGGAATAGAACAAGGTGAAGATGATGAACTGCCCCATGAGAGAACCGAATAGAACAAGGTGAAGATGATGAACTGCCCCATGAGAGAACGGAATAGAACAAGGTGAAGATGATGAACTGCCCCATGAGAGAACCGAATAGAACATGGTGAAGATGATGAACTGCCCCAGAGAGAACGGAATAGAACTGTTGCAGATGATGAACTGCCCATGAGAGAACGGAATAGAACATGGTGAAGATGATGAACTGCCCCATGAGAGAACGGAAAAGAACAGGGTGAAGATGATGAACTGCCTCACGAGAGAACGGAATAGAACAAGGTGAAGATGATAAACTGCCCCATGAGAGAACGGAATAGAACAAGGTGAAGATGATGAACTGCCCCAGAGAGAACGGAATAGAACAAGGTGAAGATGATGAACTGCCCCAGAGAGAACGGAATAGAACATGGTGAAGATGATGAACTGCCCCAGAGAGAACGGAATAGAACAAGGTGAAGATGATGAACTGCCCATGAGAGAACGGAATAGAACAAGGTGAAGATGATGAAATGCCCAGGAGAGAACGGAATAGAACATGGTGAAGATGATGAACTGCCCAGGAGAGAACGGAATAGAACAAGGTGAAGATGATGAACTGCCCCATGAGAGAACGGAATAGAACAAGGTGAAGATGATGAACTGCCCCATGAGAGAACGGAATAGAACAAGGTGAAGATGATGAACTGCCCCAGGAGAGAACGGAATAGAACAAGGTGAAGATGATGAACTGCCCCATGAGAGAACGGAATAGAACAAGGTGAAGATGATGAACTGCCCCAGAGAGAACGGAATAGAACAAGGTGAAGATGATGAACTGCCCCAGAGAGAACGGAATAGAACAAGGTGAAGATGATGAACTGCCCAGGTGAGAACGGAATAGAACGGAATAGAACAATAGGTGAAGATGATGAACTGCCCATGAGAGAACGGAATAGAACAAGGTGAAGATGATGATGAACTGCCCATGGTGAAGAGATGAACGCCCAGGAAACGGAATAGAACAAGGTGAAGATGATGAACTGCCCCAGAGAGAACGGAATAGAACAAGGTGAAGATGAAGAACTGCCCCAGAGAGAACGGAATAGAACAAGGTGAAGATGATGAACTGCCCCAGGAGAGAACGGAATAGAACAAGGTGAAGATGATGAACTGCCCCAGGAGAGAACGGAATAGAACAAGGTGAAGATGATGAACTGCCCCATGAGAGAACGGAATAGAACAAGGTGAAGATGATGAACTGCCCATGAGAGAACGGAATAGAACAAGGTGAAGATGATGAACTGCCCCATGAGAGAACGGAATAGAACAAGGTGAAGATGATGAACTGCCCCAGGAGAGAACGGAATAGAACAAGGTGAAGATGATGAACTGCCCAGGAGAGAACGGAATAGAACAAGGTGAAGATGATGAACTGCCCATGAGAGAACGGAATAGAACAAGGTGAAGATGATGAACTGCCCATGAGAGAACGGAATAGAACATGGTGAAGATGATGAACTGCACAGGAGAGAACGGAATAGAACATGGTGAAGATGATGAACTGCCCAGGTGAGAACGGAATAGAACATGGTGAAGATGATGAACTGCCCAGGTGAGAACGGAACAGAACATGGTGAAGATGATGAACTGCCCAGGAGAGAACGGAACAGAACTGTTGCAGATGATGAACTGCCCTATGAGAGAACGGAACAGAACTGTTGCAGATGATGAACTGCCCTATGAGAGAACGGACCAGAACTGTTGCAGATGATGAACTGCCCTATGAGAGAACGGAATAGAACATGATGACGATTGCAGAAAATTGACAATGTCAAAAGCACATACAGAACATTTGGTTGGCGGCGTCCAATAAAAACGGCTTCAAACGTACAGGAGTCCAGGGAACGCTGGACCGGTGTTATCCTTAGTGGCGCCCAAATAAAAACTTCTCTAGAGAATGAACTGGGTATCTGCGATCTGCTACGTACGTTGGCCTAACATCCAGACTGAGGTTATTTGATCTCCGGATGCTCAAAACTTTAGTAGTAGGCCGGAGGGCAAAACAAAAGGAAAAAGGAAGGGATGGACATTTATCCAGGCCTAGTGTATTAGGTATATAATTCTCGCTCCATCTTTGTACACACTCGACATAGTCAATGTAATGCCGATCTGGTGTCCCCTTGCAGGTATGTGTCACGTCGCAACAGAAACTTGCAGGTGTGTGTGTCACGTCGCAACATAAACTTGCAGGTGTGTGTGTCACGTCGCAACAGAAACTTGCAGGTGTGTGTGACGTCGCAACATAAACTTGCAGGTATGTGTCACGTTGCAACATACACTTGCAGGTATGTGTCATGTTGCATCAGAAACTTGCAAGTATGTTGCAACAGAAACGCGACGAGTTCATCACAGTGTGGACGTTCGTCAATATGGACCGGAAGATGTCCGATTACAAAGTCAAGTCAATACGCTTATTGCGCAACTCGCACTTAGAGCTCTAGATCCCTATTTTTTATAAACCAGTCGGCGCTCGATGGATGATGTGGCCACATCTTGCCTGCCGCCTTTACTTTCTAGGACATTACTTGATACCTATTTTGACTGTGTCACCCTCGAAGCCAAGGTAACGTAAGCATGAG
The DNA here is from genome assembly GCA_905116865.2 of Candidula unifasciata. Taxonomy (NCBI): domain Eukaryota; kingdom Metazoa; phylum Mollusca; class Gastropoda; order Stylommatophora; family Geomitridae; genus Candidula; species Candidula unifasciata. Next base: position 78,426 of record CAJHNH020000022.1, read on the forward strand.
GTAATTTAAATAGGTAGACAACGTTACAACTGGGATGACAGTGTCAAGAGACGGACGTACAGCAGTCTGGGAGAGTGTACAACCAAGACAGGAGACAGGGCGTGTTGGAGATCCACTACAGACAATTTTTACTTTGGAGCCGGCGCCAGGCTGTTTATATCCGTTAAAATGTATTCCATGGCAGTTATTTTGTGAAGTGTAATGTGTTGAGTGTAGCTGAGTTAGAAATCGACACTGAAGCAGTCGGGGCATTTCACTGACCGACCCTACCCGACTGTCAGCAGTCAACGCAGAGTTCTCATCGCTACAGCACGTCTGACTGAACGTGCCGATTACCTTTCCTCGAAAGCGGTTCTCAAATGTTTTTGCCGCGGCACCCATGTCGGGCAAATTTTATGTCCACTTGTCTTTAATGCGGTGAATGAAACTGTTTGGATACATTTTGCATTATTTCTTTTTCATTTTCAGAAATTCTCTCTTCTCTCCATCATTGATAGCCCTGTCTAAAGAGACAAAGCGCAGCGTTTGAAGATTTCTTAGCCTTTATGTACTAAATCAGAATGGTCGCATTCCGGATGTCTGTAATTTAGACGGAACCGAGCATCCGCTAGCAACACTTCTATGGCAGTTAACGCATTGCCCGTCCGGTGCCTGTTCGTTCCCAACAGAAACAAAAGCCAAACAAAGAATCTGAATCGAGTCAAATCCCCCCCCCCCCCACCCCTTAAACAGCGACCTCGCTGCCAGGTGCCATCATGTTGATCACATCACCCATCCAGTGCCCACTGGTCAATACAACATAATTCCAGCACTATATGATTGATTGTTTCACTATGACCACGTTTAACCAAGGGCCGGCCATCCACCTGTTCTGTTTATATGGCGGTGACGTTTCATGTGAGTATCTCATCAAGTTTTGAGTTTTTGCTTTCTGTAACCGGTCCAATATTCGGGTAGTATTTAGTGTTGCCTGTTCTTACTTCCGCTGGGTAGCCTGGCCGTGGTGGGTTGGTTTGTCTGCACGGTTGGGCCGCTTCAGCTCTGGTTGGGCTGCGGTCATATGGGGCGGAGTGGGTGGACACCCCTGAAAAGGGCTATCAGCTTTGTGCCCGGGGCGGCACTGCGCCGGGCATTAAGTGGTTGGGGGGGGGGCGCACCTGAGGTGTTTCTGCGTTTTCAGTGGTGTTCTGCTCATGGCGGCGTTTAGTACAGACGCTTTTCATTGGCTGTATGATTTATCTCCTGCTGATGTGTGCTGACGTGGGTCGCTTGTAGCTTATTGGTCTGGGTAGGTTTGTCCTTTTTTTTCCCAGCAGGTCTTCTTTGAATTGTTGCCACGTCAGGTAGTTAGCTTCAGCGTTGATTGTTGCTTGTCTGTGTGCTCCCTTTCGTGCCCGCTGCCTCTCACCTCATTCAGGTTATTTGTTTCAGTCAGTTCTTTTTTGCAGTTTTTGTTTCTGCTTCTTCATCTGCCAGTTTCTACTGCATTTCTTTCACTTCGAGTTGCGTTTCTTTCACTTCTTTGAGGCTGCTCACTTCTTGGTCAGAGGTACTTGGGTCTCTGGTTCGGTTTTGGGACGTCTGCTCCTTCTGTGACTGGGTGTTTGTTAGAATGGTTATGATTTCAGTCCTAAATTTCGTCATGTCAGAAATTATTGCTTCCATCCTTCTCTGGTTTTCTAGCGACTTGTCTACACAAATTCTGGCGTGGATAGGGCTGGCTCGGGCAAGGCTGGCACATCACTCAGTACCTCGACAGTGGCGGGGACGTCGCCCTTCTTTGCTTCAACAGCGACTGCCTTCGTCTGACTAGTGGCTGATGTAGATCATGTGACACGTCTCTGCCTATATGCCAAACATGTCTGAGGACGTGTAAACGGGTTCTTAATTTTGATTTTATATTTGGTAAATCGCTGAATTGTCGATGTCTTGGCAAAAACATGATATAATTGGGCAGGTGGGCAACATTAAAAAACTGCTGGGCATGGAAATCTGGTTCCACTGTCTGAACGCTACGAAAACATTATTTTAATTTAAAAAAAAAAAAAAAACCTGTTTGGCATGGAAATCTGGTTCCACTGTCTGAACACTACGAAAACGTTATTTTAATTAAAAAAACTGCTGGGCATGGAAATCTGGTTCCACTGTCTGAACGCTACGAAAACATTATTTTAATTTAAAAAAAAAAAAACTGTTTGGCATGTAAATCTGGTTTGACTGTCTGAACGCTACGAAAACGTTATATTTAATTAACACTGTTTGGCATGGAAATCTGGTTTGACTGTCTGAACGCTACGAAAACGTTATATTTAATTAACACTGTTTGGCATGGAAATCTGGTTTGACTGTCTGAACGCTACGAAAACGTTATATTTAATTAACACTGTTTGGCATGGAAATCTGGTTTGACTGTCTGAACGCTACGAAAACGTTATATTTAATTAACACTGTTTGGCATACAAATCTGGTTTGACTGGCTGAACGCTAAGAAAACGTTATATATTAACACGGTTTGGCATGGAAATCTGGTTTGACTGTCTGAACGCTACAAAAACGTCATATTTAACTAACACGGTTTGGCATGGAAATCTGGTTTGACTGTCTGAACGCTACAAAAACGTTATATTTAATTAACACGGTTTGGCATGGAAATCTGGTTTGACTGTCTAAACGCTACAAAAAACGTTATTTTTAATTAACACGGTTTGGCATGGAAATCTGGTTTGACTGTCTGAACGCTACAAAAACGTTATATTTAATTAACACGGTTTGGCATGGAAATCCAATCTAGTAGACTGAAGACTGCAGCCACAGCAGTAACAACATCATCCAATGCTGAGCCACACAGTTGATCACGCTGCTATATACATAATTGTTCCCTGTACATGCCCCAAAAACAAATAACATAACAAGCAATATTTACAAATGACACCACAGTGGGGGGATATTTATAAATATTCATGAAGGCCACCCTGGGTCACCCCGAAACGTCCTGGCCAACGGGGCTCTGGTGAAGTTGCGACAGGCCTAGCAAGCCGGCAATGGATTTTTTACCGCTACAAAAATCAAAATGAGATATAAACGGACTGATCAAACGGTATCTGACCATGGCAATGTTAAGGGACTACGAGACAGAACAGCGAAATACAAGATTGCAACACTTAACACCGCTGGCCTGGGAAATAAAACAGAAGAGATTATTGAAATGATGGAAAAAAGGAAAATCAAGTTAATGGGGCTAGCTGACATAAGACGCAAGGGAAATATTAATAAGAAAATACACAGAGGCTACCTACTAACATATGCAGGAGGAGAAACATCGAAGAATGGAGTGGGTTTCCTGGTACATCCAGACATATCTAACTACATATTAGACATACATTATCACTCAGATAGAATTATTACTTTGAAAATTAAAAGAGGAGAACAAGCTGAAACATATATACAGATATATGCACCATGCAATGATTCTTATACAGAAGAGCAGAAAGATGAATTCTTTGACGATCTGTCTGATGAGATAAAGAAAGTTGAGGGAAGCAGCATACTATATGTAATGGGTGACTTCAACGGGAGGGTAGGAAATAACAGAAGAGAATACGAACAATTTTTAGGTCCACATGCAGCTAAGAACAGTGCTAGAAATGGAAATGGTCAAAGAATATTGGATCTATGCAGCCAGCACAATCTTTTTATTACGAACACATTCTTTGACCATAGAGATTCACAACTTTACACTTGGTACAAATGGAATGATATCTCCATCAAGAGCCAGATTGACTTTATACTTACCAGGGTTCAAGGAAGAAGGAGAATTCTTGATTCAAGAGCAATCCCTAATGGTCTATGTGACACTGACCATAAAATAGTTGTGTTAACAGCAAAACATCTTACATTAAAGAAACACAGAAAGAAATTAAACAAAAACAAGGATCTCATCAAGATAGCAAATCTGAAACAGGAAGGAGTAAAAGAACAGTTACAACAGAAAGTAGAGACTGCATTCAAACAACTTCCACATGTAGTTGGCAATATTGAGGAAGAATGGAGTATATATAAAAACACTATGCTTAGTATTGCAGAAGAATTATGTGGAAAACGGAAGAGTGGAAACAGACGGGGAAATAACAAATATTCACCTTGGTGGTGCGAAGAAGTAAAAGAAGCAATTAAAAAGAAAAAAGACTTATATAAACAGTGGATAAAATCAAAGAAAGAAGAAGATTATATAAACTATAGACTGCAAAGGAGAGAAACCAATAGGAGTGTCAAGAAAGCAAAACAAGCATCCTGGGAACGTTTCGGTGAGTCACTAGCAGAAAATGAGAAAACAGCCAGCAGAAAATTTTTCAAAGTGGTTAAAAATATGCGGAAAAGAGATGAGAGCTACAACCCCACTGAAATAATTAATGATAAGACAGGAAGGCCATTGATAGATCCACCCGAGATTGCAGAAAGATGGAGGGAATACTTCAATGAGCTCTTTAATCCTCTAGGAGATCATCAGGAAAGAACAACTGAAGAGCACAGAGCAACAGTGTTAGAACCACACATACTAATGGATGAAATAGAAAAAGTCAATAAACAGTCTCCCAAATATAAAGCACCAGGAGCTGATAGATTACCAACAGAAATAATTCAAGCAGCAGGTGAAAGCAGCATCAGATGGCTTCAAAGAATATTCAATGCAGCATGGGTACAACAAACGGCCCCTATTGATTGGCAACATGCAATAGTTATACCATTGTGGAAGAACAAAGGAAGCAAACGAGAATGCGGTCAATATCGAGGCATCTCTCTTTTAAGCCATGTTGGCAAAATGTATGCCAAGATAATAGAAACAAGACTGAGACCAGTGATAGAACCACAGCTGGCAGAAGAACAGATGGGATTTAGGAGAAATAGAAGCTGCACAGATGCAATCTTCACACTTAAACAGTTAATAGAAAAGAACATTGAATACAATAAGAACTTATTTGTGGCATTCGTAGACCAGGAGAAGGCATTTGACAGAGTCGACAGACAATTATTATGGAAAATAATGGCAAGATATGGAGTAAGCGAACACCTCATCGAAGTGTGCAAAAGTTTATACAGGGATTGTAGAAGTGTAGTTAGAATAAATCAGGGAACATCTCATCCTTTCACAGTGACATCTGGAGTAAGACAGGGATGTGTCTTATCACCACTGCTGTTTATCACCTACATCGACAGTATATGCAAGAATGCCAAGCCTATGAATGAAGATCTTAGTAAGATCAACGAATTACTCTTTGCAGATGACCAGGCCTTGATAGCAGATACAGCCATGAAATTGCAACAACATCTAACATCCATGAATGAAGAATGTAAAACAAATAATATGAAAATCAACACTGAAAAGACAGAAGTAATGTCAATAGGAAAAAAGAAGACAGATCTAAACATAACAATAGAATACAAAGGCATTAAACAGGCATCTGAGTTTAAATATCTGGGAACTACATTTACCGAAGATGGGAAATTGGATAAAGAAATTGACATTAGATGCAGTAAAGCAAACCAAGTATTGAGACAGCTAGCCCCCCTCTTACAGCACAAGACAATCCCAGTCAGCACAAAGAGACATCTTATTCAAAGCATATTTATTCCAACTCTGTGCTACCAGTGCCAGACATGGTCACTCACAACAAACCATAAAAGAAAATTAGTAACCACTGAAATGAGATGTCTGAGAAGGGCTGTAGGAGTGACCATAAGAGATAAGATCAGAAATGAGATCATAAGAGAACAAGTCGGCACAGAACCAATTCTGGATTACATACAAAGACAGCAAGTAAAATGGTTTGCCCACTTAGAGAGAATGCCTTGTGACACCATACCATACAAAGCATACATGGGAAGAGAAGAAGGACGTAGAGCACGGGGTAGACCAAAAACAAGATGGAAGGATAACATCAGAGAAACTCTACAACAGCACGATGTGCCTATGGTCGAGGCAGCCAGAAAAGCTAGAAACAGAACCTTATATCTCACTCGACACCCACAGCGGTAAAAGAGGAAGTGAAGAAGAAGAAGAAGAAAAAAAAAACATGTAGGAATTAGGAACACACCTTACAAATAAAATATCAGACCAGAAAATTTTGAAAGACAGACAAAAACTGTCTTTCTTATATTCACAAGGATTAAAAATATTAGTTGTTACATAAAAATACAACACACAACGAGTTGCCTAGGTCAAAAAACAACAAATCTGCTTTATTTAATATTACAACAAATAATAAATAACTTTCATGATGATTCTAGTGAAGAGAAAATAGTGTAGACATGCTACAATCTTACACACACACGCACACACATTTGCGCTCTCAGGCATTCACACACACAGCTATGACCTTATAGTGGAGACCAATTTAGTATTTAGTCAACACAGCCATGGCCTCTTCTCTTCTACCATCAGGTAACAAGCTACGACAATTTACTGATCTTATTTGCAGATGGGCCCAGTTACAGACATTCTATTTGTAAAACCAGTTAGTGAGTCGCCTGCAGTGGATTAAACTGCAGACCTACAAGGAACATGTGTAAGTGCATATATTCACTGCACACAAAATGACAACATGGTTTGGTGTAAAAATATATGTATCTAAATCCTGCAGAATAGCAATAACAATTAATAATAAAATAAAAACATTCACCATTAGGTCCCTCCGTAAAATGGAAAGACCCCCACTCCAAAAAATGGTATGATAGAATGCTGATGAAGAGAACTGGACAATTCTAGTGAATCCAGAGATGGAAGAAATTTAAGTGAATCCCAAGATGGAAGAAATTCCAGTGAATCTGCTGATGAGGAAAAGAAACTGGCACTGGTTAGGACATTTCTTGAAAAAAGACTAGCTAATAACAATCTAGAAATGTCTTCACCAGGAACCAACAAGGCAAATAAAGTTGAAATGGTCAGATGGAAGATATTGCTGTTGAGGTATGAAAACGCCTGCAGTTCACCTGACATGAGTAGCTGAAAACAGCCCAGTTGCAGAATATTACGCCTCCCAGTGAATAATCTTGTCACTTTCAGGTCTCCTGCTGCGGCAGGCAAATCTACAGGAGTTTAGTCCCTTTTATTAATCTTCCAAAGTTTGTTTTACAACATGGAAGGTCTAAGATGCTGTTCCAGAGTTTTTTACAACATGGAAGATCTAAGATGCTGTTCCAGAGTTTTTTACAACATGGAAGGTCTAAGATGCTGTTCCAGAGTTTGTTTTACAACATGGAAGGTCTAAGATGCTGTTCCAGAGTTGTTTACAACATGGAAGGTCTAAGATGCTCTTCCAGAGTTGTTTACAACATGGAAGGTCTAAGATGCTGTTCCAGAGTTTGTTTTACAACATGGAAGGTCTAAGATGCTGTTCCAGGGTTATTTCAAGTTTCAAGGGCAGCTATATGCCCTGTTTATATTGTATTATTGTATTTTTAAATGAGAACAATCTTGGAGCTAGTGAAGATGTGATTTCTGAGACATGCCTTTAACAAGCTAATGAAAGTATCACATCATACACAACAACCAGAAAGAGAGAGATGGTGTTCTGTGGTCATCAAGTGAGTGTGACATTAGAAAACACTGTAACAACTGGAATGATCAGCTGTAGAAGAGGCCAAAAGAAAGAAATCCTAATGAATGGTTAAAGATATTGGCATGGGAGGAACTCATCAATACAACTGTTCGGAAGGAACATGATCTGAACAGACATAACTACTCCATCTGACAAGGCACATGATCATGATGATGGATGTATATTTACCATCTTTTTTTTATTTCTATTTCACAAGTGTTATTTTACAGTTATAGTTATAGTTGCAGACTATAAGAAACTGATCAAACAGATGGATACACCTGTTTGTAACAGTGGTTGCTATAAAACTATGTTTTATTTATATTAATAACTCAAGTGATAATAAAATGTAGAACAAACAATATACTCAAAAGTGAAAATGCTACACACAAACACTCCATAAAAACCAGGCCATAAAACCAGACAACAAATATTCTGATTATTAATGGTTAACAAACATATAGCAAAACTCTGAAGCAATCAACAACAACAAAAAGGCCATTAAATCAGCACTAGTGGACCACTCAAAGTCGTGCCAAATTTGTGACGGCGTGACACAAACATCTAGTGATGTTTTGTAAAGCATTACACTTGACTGATTTTCCAGTGGTGCATAACAAAAACATCCCATGATGTTTTATAAAGTGTTGGTCGACTGTTTTCCTGGTGAACAATGTTGGATGTATCTCCTGCATTCACTGAATTTTTTTTCTGAATACAAGATTGTGCATTTGTCAGAGTCTGGTTTGTGCTGCTTACACTGTTCCGAGTAATGTTTTCAATATTACTTTGTCAGCTGCCTAAATCTGCAATTTTTTTTATATTTTTGTATGTGTCAACAAGGACATGAAGATGGTGTAGACTAAAACATCTAGCAGACTGCAGCACCACTAACACAATCTGCCATTATGTTATGTGTCATCAAGGATACGAAGATGGTGTAGACTAAAACATCTAGCAGACTGCAGCACCACTAACACAGAGACAATCTGCCATTATGTTATGTGTCAACAAGGAGATGAAGATGGTGTAGACTAAAACATCTAGCAGACTGCAGCACCACTAACACAATCTGCCATTATGTTATGTGTCGACAAGGACATGAAGATGGTGTAGACTAAAACATCTAGCAGACTGCAGCACCACTAACACAGAGACAGTCTGCCTCCAACGGTTGCTACATGGGTTTACAGCTCAGCAATTTTGCTGAGATGTCTGGTATACATGATGGTATACATGATGATTGGTCTCACAGCACTATTGTTCTGGCTGTGGGAATGGCTGTTCGAAGATGTTCCAAGAAGCCGCTGCTTGGCTTCACAATGTGCTGGGTTATGTCAAAGGTTTTCAGAAGAAAGAAAAAAAAAAAAAACGACAATTGGCATATTTGAGCAGAGAATGGCCTTACATCAAAGATCTACAGAAAATATTGGCAGTTTTCATAAGACTTTAGTCGAAGTCAAGCAAGGATATCAGGAAAATGACAAGCTCATCCTATTTGGCCACCCTTGCACAGATCAGAAGTAAAAAGAAAAGCTAGATTTACTTGAGCAGGAGCTAGTCTTTTTCAAGGAATGGTTTTTTCCCCTCCAGAAAGATATCAGTCCCACTTCTGGATTTATTTCAGCAGGAGCTAATTTCAAGGAAGGGTTTTTCCCACCAAAAAAGATATCAGTACTAACTGCTGGATTTTTTTCACCAGGCCATTATATCAGCACTGCTGGACCACTCAGTCAGCAGTCATGTAGCTGTGCCAAATTTGTGACGACATGACACACACATCTAGTGATATTTTATAAAGTGTTGGTCGACTGTTTTTCTGGCAAGCAATGTTAGATGTATCTCCTGCATTCAAGGAAGGGCTTTTCCCTCCAAAAAGATATCATTACTAACTGCTGGATTTATTTCACCAGGACTGGTCTATTTCAAGGAAGGGTTTTTCCCCCTCCAAAAAGATTTCAGTACTAACTGCTGGATTTATTTCAGCAGGACTGGTCTATTTCAAGGAAGGGTTTTTCCCCCTCCAAAAAGATTTCAGTACTAACTGCTGGATTTATTTCACCAGGACTGGTCTATTTCAAGGAAGGTTTTTTTCCTCCAGACAGATATCAGTACTAACTGCTGGATTTATTTCACCAGGACTGGTCTATTTCAAGGCAGGTTTTTTCCCCTCCGAAAAGATGTCAGTACTAATTGCTGAATTTATTTCAACAGGAGCTAGTCTATTTCAAGGAAGGGGCTCCCCCTTTTTTCCAGAAAGACACCAGTGTCACCTGCTGGATTTTTAGTCATCATTGTCGACAAGCCACAGAAACACTAGGTCTAGACCTGCATGGCAGGGAAAGGGGGGAGTTAGAGAAACTGGCTCTGAACAAGTCAAATACTGGACAGGGCTTTCTGAACACTTACATCATGGTGCTATATTCAACAGCGAGGTAAACAGGTTAGAGAATCTGGACATAATTGCCAGTGAGATTGAGAAGTTGCCGAGGCTGGACACCAGGAACAATGATAACATGGCAGATTACACAGTTTAAGAAACAATACTTGCCATGAAAAGACCCCATATCTCAGGTTTCACTGATTCATGCATTTCATTAAGTAGCCAGACAGCTATTTCAAGCCAGCATTTTCAAAAAAAATAGTATTATATTATTTTAAGAGAAATCAAGAGCTGGTAATATTTACTGCATTTGTCCAATATTAGTAAACATCCAATATAACACCTGTGTGCCCTCACAGGCAGCAAGTAACAGTATCCCTGCATTCTAGCAGGCAGATCGAAAGTGGCGACTAAGGGCAGGGCTGAGCTTGAGGCTGGCTACCTCATAGCGTAACAAACAATGTCTGGCAACTTTCTGCCGTTCCAGACGATAGTGTTATACTGCTCAACGAGGAAGCATGGGACTCAGCTTATGGCGATGGCGAGTGTGACTAGCAAGTCACAATTGCGTTGAGAAAAGTCTTCCACAATTATAGGATGGGATTTCAGGACCTTAATGCAGTAATGTCACACGTAGACAACCAGAACAGACTAAAATATACAGGCTGACTGCAGCAATGACACATGTAGATGTCCCCAAGAGACTAAGATATACAGGCTGACTGCAGTAATGTCACATGTAGATGTCCCCAAGAGACTAAGATATACAGGTTGACTGCAGTAATGACACATGTAGATGACCCCAAGAGACTAAGATATACAGGTTGACTGCAGTAATGACACACGTAGATGACCCCATGAGACTACGATATACAGGTTGACTGCAGTAATGACACATGTAGACGACCCCATGAGACTAAGATATACAGGTTGACTGCAGTAATGACACATGTAGATGACCCCATGAGACTACGATTTACAGGTTGACTGCAGTAATGACACATGTAGACGACCCCATGAGACTACGATATACAGGTTGACTGCAGTAATGACACATGTAGACGACCCCAAGAGACTAAGATATAAAAGCTGACTGCAGTAATGACACATGTAGACGACCCCAAGAGACTAAGATATACAGGCTAACTGCAGTAATGACACATGTAGACGACTCCAAGAGACTAAGATATACAGGCTAACTGCAGTAATGACACATGTAGACGACCCCAAGAGACTAAGATATACAGGCTAACTGCAGTAATGACACATGTAGATGACCCCAAGAGACTAAGATATACAGGCTGACTGCAGTAATGACACTTGTAGACGACCCCAAGAGACTAAGATATACAGGCTGACTGCAGTAATGACACATGTAGACGACCCCAAGAGACTAAGATATACAGGCTGACTGCAGTAATGACACATGTAGATGACCCCAAGAGACTAAGATATACAGGCTGACTGCAGTAATGACACATGTAGACGACCCCAAGAGACTAAGATATACAGGCTGACTGCAGTAATGACACATGTAGACGACCCCAAGAGACTAAGATATACAGGTTGACTGCAGTAATGTCACATGTAGACGACCCCAAGAGACTAAGATACACAGGCTGACTGCGGTAATGACACATGCAGACGTCCCAAAAAGACTAAAATATACATTTCCACTAAAGTAATACCAGAAATCGAGTTTTTACAAAACCCACAATTTACTTATTAAAAAACTGCATCATTCAGCCAGCAAGAAAGCATTCTCTCATGGAAGTACAGATAGCAAAAGGCAGCAATGTTTTACTGGTCGGGAAAAGCCAACTTGAACACATCCTCATAATGATCAACAAAATGGACATCAAGACCGTCGGAGATGAAGCTCGGCAGGTCGGAGAAATCCTTTTTGTTTTCTGCTGGTAGTATCAATGCTGTGATCCCAACTCGTTTTGCCTGTAAAATTGTTTCAATATAAACAGTATCAATGAAACCAGTTATTATGCTCAAACTTCACAAAATATAAACTTTTACAATCTCTTCTCCGTCAAGACATGAAAGGAAGAATAAGAGAAATACAATGAATCAATACATCTGGACAGAAGGGAATAAGAGAAATACAATGAATCAATACATCTGGACAGAAGGGAATAAGAGAAATACAATGAATCAATACATCTGGACAGAAGGGAATAAGAGAAATACAATGAATCAATACATCTGGACAGAAAGGAATAAGAGAAATACAATGAATCAATACATCTGGACAGAAGGGAATAAGAGAAATACAATGAATCAATACATCTGGACAGAAGGGAATAAGAGAAATACAATGAATCAATACATCTGGACAGAAGGGAATAAGAGAAATACAATGAATCAATACATCTGGACAGAAGGGAATAAGAGAAATACAATGAATCAATACATCTGGACAGAAGGGAATAAGAGAAATACAATGAATCAATACATCTGGACAGAAGGGAATAAGTTACCTCAGCTAACAAAGACATGACCTAGCAGTGCACAAACAAATGTCAAAGCAGGTGATAATACTGACTCAGTTATCTGAGCTAAACAGAGGTTGGTAAAACACTTTACTACCATAACAGACTCTGGAAAACCCCCAGCAGTGGCCCAGTGGATGTGTCCCAGTCACTGTAGTGCTCTCTTGACCCATCTTGTACACATGAGGCTGCCTGAGAGGAAGGGCTGATGAGGAAGGGAGTAGTCCCCTTCATTTTATAAAGAAGCAGTGTAGTATATGCGGGTTTATGTGTGGGTTGAGGGGTCCCATTGTGGGGAAACAAGAAAACAGCCACTGCACCTCTAACAAGCACATTGTGAGCATCAACTAATTATGGATGTTTACTTCAAAGTTAAAGTGCATCTGCCTGAGAGGCAAGGAACCAAACGTCTGGCACACAAATAAGTCTGATTCTAAAACACATGCACGGGCAAAACTCAGTTTCTGGAAGAACAGCAAAGTCCAGAATTAGAGGAACAACCAGACATTTCCACCACAGTTTATAACCAGTGAATGTAAAGAAGAAACAGAGTAGTCAAAGTGTAGGGCCAACATTGCACAAGATCTGAGGTACCCTTGTGGCTAGCAGGCCTGTCTGGGGGTCATGTCCGCCCCCATCAAGACAGGGAGTGTTCTAACACTTGACCTGGCTTTCTAGGTCAGCCCAGCCTTAACTGGGTCACTGTCACTGCTGTCTGCATTTACCACTTTTTAGGGTGGTGTAGACAGTGGGGGTCTTGAGTTTGTGAGGATATAAAGCTGCATGGCTAATGTACCAAGGAGTGCAAAAGGAAACCAGGTTTATTCCCCCCTCCTTGTCCCTTCCCAAAAGAAAAACTCCATCACCTTACTGGGGGTTGAACTTGCGTCTCCTACATGACAACCGGACACTGTAACCTCCTCATTAGTGGATACCAGAAATGGGTACTAGGAAATATTCTAGGAAGTAAAAGGAGGAGACCTAATGACCCCATTACCCACTGTCGAGTGCTCTATAAAAGTATGGGGAAGCAACTACAGTCAACACCTCAGCGAGTCGACTTCTTGTCTTGCAACATCAGCTGAGAATTTTGGCAACATAGGAGACGGGAGGTTGTGAATATATGTGATGACCAACACCATGTAGGAGACAGGAGGTTGTGAATATATGTGATGACCAACACCATGTAGGAGACAGGAGGTTGTGAATATATGTGATGACCAACACCATGTAGGAGACAGAAGGTTAAGGATATATGTGATGACCAACACCATGTAGGAGACAGGAGGTTGTGAATATATGTGATGACCAACACCATGTAGGAGACAGAAGGTTGAGGATATATGTGATGACCAACACCACGTAGGAGACAGAAGGTTGAGGATATATGTGATGACCAACACCACGTAGGAGACAGAAGGTTGAGGATATATGTGATGACCAACACCACGTAGGAGACAGAAGGTTGAGGATATATGTGATGACCAACACCATGTAGGAGACAGAAGGTTGAGGATATATGTGATGACCAACACCACGTAGGAGACAGAAGGTTGAGGATATATGTGATGACCAACACCACGTAGGAGACAGAAGGTTGAGGATATATGTGATGACCAACACCACGTAGGAGACAGGAGGTTGAGGATATATGTGATGACCAACACCACGTAGGAGACAGAAGGTTGAGGATATATGTGATGACCAACACCATGTAGGAGACAGAAGGTTGAGGATATATGTGATGACCAACACCACGTAGGAGACAGAAGGTTGAGGATATATGTGATGACCAACACCACGTAGGAGACAGAAGGTTGAGGATATATGTGATGACCAACACCACGTAGGAGACAGGAGGTTGAGGATATATGTGATGACCAACACCACGTAGGAGACAGAAGGTTGAGGATATATGTGATGACCAACACCACGTAGGAGACAGGAGGTTGAGGATATATGTGATGACCAACACCACGTAGGAGACAGAAGGTTGTGGATATATGTGATGACCAACACCACGTAGGAGACAGAAGGTTGAGGATATATGTGATGACCAACACCACGTAGGAGACAGGAGGTTGAGGATATATGTGATGACCAACACCACGTAGGAGACAGAAGGTTGTGGATATATGTGATGACCAACACCACGTAGGACAGACCACAAGAAGACAACTTTGCATTTATCATCATCAGCATGCCATGCAGGTAAGCGTAACTATCATGTTTTACCACCTCACAAGGTCACCAGAATCACGGATAAGTTCAATGTTTCTGTCCTGCCCCATCCATCTGGCCAGGCCATCCAGGTATTTATATCTATTTGCCTTCCTCTTGCTCTCTTTCCATCAATCTTGCTAGTTGTTACCAAGTTCTCGATAAGGACTGTTTAATTTGTGTTTATCACCATTCAAAAACCAATACTAAATTTAAAAAGAAAAAAGAAAAACTTACAGCGATAGTCTTCTCCTTAATACCACCAACTGGCAACACTTTTCCAGTCAGAGACACCTCTCCTGTCATTGCCAGGTTTTGTCGCACCGGTTTGTTCATGGCCAGAGACAGCAGGGCTGTCACAATTGTACATCCTGCACTAGGGCCATCTTTAGGGGTCGCTCCCTGGATAATTGAGAAATCAACATCTGCCTCATTAACGACTCTTGCTGAACTAAAACAACTTGTTAATATATACTCTATCCTGACATCTGACCATAATGCTGTTAATCATGTATTATGCTAGTCTCTTCTCCCGCAACTGAAAAGGTCCACTGAAACATGACAGCACAGAGTTCATCAGTAAGCAACTGTCCACAATGAAAATTACAACTGGAGCTTTTTAAGTTAGAAGTAATATATTTCTATCCACTCTAGTGAAGAAGGTTGGCTATTAAAGTCGATAAAACACAGAAAATTGAAATATCTTGGTCCCTTGATACGTCATCAAAGTTTGGAGAGAACAATAATACAGGGGTACATGCCTGGGAAGAGAGGAAGAGGAAGGCCAAAGAGAAGATGGGTGCAGGATGTGGCGGATGATCTCCAGATGGGTGTATCGGATGCGGAACATCTTGCTTGTGATCGAGAAGTTTGTCCGAGGGTTGTTATGGGAGCATGGTTCTGCAAAGGACATGCTACCGACTGACTGACTGACTGACATACTGACTGACTGATAGACTGACTGACTGACTCTGTTCATTACAGGTGTAATACTTCTATCCACTCACTGTTTCCCCACATATGTCATGTTAAGATCCACTCAGTTTCCCCACATATGTCATGTTTAGATTCGCTCTGTTCCCCTATACATGTCATGTTTATATTCGCTATGTTTCCCTACATATGTCATGTTTATATTCGCTGTTTTCCTACATATGTCATGTTTATATTCGCTATGTTTCCCTACATATGTCATGTTTATATTTGCTATGTTTCCCTACATATGTCATATTTATATTCGCTATGTTTCCCTATATATGTCATGTTTATATTCGCTATGTTTTCCTACACATGTCATGTTTATATTCGTTGTTTCCCTACATATGTCATGTTTATATTCGCTATGTTTCCCTACATATGTCATGTTTATATCCAATCTGTTTAGGGGTATGTCAAACTTCTATCTCCTTTGTCTCTTACTGTCTATGAATCTCATAATAATGAATGTTTCAATACACACTAGAATCTCATTTATTACTTCTTTCTATGAATGCTGAGCAGGTTACTTTTACCTAAACATACGCTTTACCTCTGGCACGTGTAAATGCAGATGAGCCTTCTGCAAGAATTCATTTTCAGGAAATTGCTTGGCCAGGATGGACTTGGCATAGGTGTGGGCCAGGTGGGCGCTCTCTTTCATGACATTGCCTAGACTGCCAGTCAAGTCTATGGAACCTGCTTCCTTGGCACTTAGATCCAGAGATTTCTTTAGAGCTGTCTCAATGAACAAAGTGGATCCACCTACAATGTGAAACAGAAACACAATAATTAGTATACCAGACACACACACACACAAACTGTAACAGGAAAAAGGCTTATCTATCTTTTCCTCCTTTTCATACATTTGGCTACCCAGTGCTTCATTGCCACTCATTAATCCATCCTGCCATTTAGCCACTCATTTATCCATCATGCCATTTAGCCACTCATTAATCCATCATGCCATTTAGCCATTCATTTATCCGAGTAAGTGTATTTTATTTCTGATGATTTCCTTTATAATGTAAATGAGCATTTGAACACGTTTCTTTGTAGATCTAGCTGTAAGAATATTCCTGAACATATTATTGGAAACTCAATGTCAAGGTTTTCTCTTGTTTTCCACATCCCCATTAGAAGAAATGTCATCAGGTCATGTGCTGTGGCATGATCTTGTCAGAGATCTTTATGTCTTGGTGTTGTGGAACAATGTTATCAATCACATCCCTTCAAACAACCATCTGAAACAATCCAGCATCACTGCTCCCTTAACCTGCACTACAGATGTGTTTTTCTAGCTGCTGTGTTTCCTAACATCTCTCTTCTTGAAATATGACCCACACAAAAGAATTGTTTTGTAGCTGTATCTACTTGCAGCCTCCTGTCCCAAGATGGTGGTGAAAGGTACAGTTTGTGGAAGGTGAAGCAGTGTTCAACCACTGAAGATTCATTGGCACTGAAGAAAAGATATAAAACTGAATGAAAAGTATTGGCACTGAAAGCACATGGGACCGGAGAGCTGGCAAGGGAAAGGCATACCTTAAAGCGTGCCGTAAAGAGAGCGAAATTCTGTAAGGATTTGCTAATTGATGATGATCTATTTGCAGTAGCATCTCCCAGTCACTGTGAGTTACTGTGATAGTCGGAGATTTTCACATCTGTCTTAAACAACACACATCTCTGCTGCTTCCAAGCTCTTCCCAATCTGTTCCGTGACATTTCACAATTCCCTGGCATGCAACAAGACAGGTTAGCTATAATATCTCAGTACTCTCATCCTGACATTGAGAGAAAGTGATTTATATACAAAGTAAGAGTGTGCGTGTCTGTATGTGGAGGTGGTCCTGAAAACAAAGAAAAGGTAGTCTGTCAAAGCTCATGACGAAGTGGACAAATCAGAGTCTAAGAGTAAAAGCATCTCTGCTGATATCACAAATGAGCAGTTACGTAAAGCACCAACCCATGGCAGTCCAGGCTAGACCAGTGACCACCCCTGGAGGTGTCAGGTCGTACAGACGATCGTGTGTGAACACAGGCTTGCCCACAAACTCCTGAAGGTTGCTGGTGTCTACCTCAATCTTGGTGATGTTCTCACTGACAATCTTCAGGGCAGCTTTACGGAAAATCTGGGTAACATAAACAGAAACAATGAAACATCCAATGTAAGGGGAATGACATCCAATACTGATTTGGGTATGCTACTTATGTAACTTCTCCTCTCACTTAGACCGTCCTATAAAAAAGCTTTCCCAGATTATAGCACATTTTAGTAGCTTGCAGTTGTTACTTCCACACTTTCCATTTCAAAGTTTGTGTACTTTACAGCCAGTCTTTGTGTTTTGGGGAATTTAAATAGTGGAAATATGGAGCAGGTTAAGTTACAGTAGCTCTTGTGACAAAAAGGAGCAACAAAACATAACATAGAGACAAAAGAAGCGGGTCACTGTGTGTGTACCAGCAGGTCACTGTGTGTGTACCAGCAGGACAGTGTGTGTACCAGCAGGTCACTGTAGGTGTCCCATCTACAAAAGAAAACCTGTGAGGCCGTAAGGTCACCCTAATGTCAGGGTCAAAACTTTCTCAATACTCATTTATGAGACTAAGTTAACCACTGAGGCCTATTGGTGGACACAAAAACATTCAATATGGAACCTACCAGGAATCAAACCCAGGGCATCAGTTTAGGTGAGTGCATTAGCAACTATACCACAACAGCTCTTACTACAGAAATATGTCCTAAACATAATGACAGCTGCTGACAATGAACGATCTTCTTATTCTTTTTCAGGTTCATGGGCTGTAAACTCCAGTGGAAAGTTCTGGTTGTTCTTCCACTTCTGGACTTTAGGATTGTTCCAGAACTTGAGTTTTACATGCACATCTGTTTTACAGATATACTCATTTATTTGTATACAGACTGTTGGCTCAATGTCTCCCAAACAAATACACTCTGGCTTCGACAAAGAAAACCCCTAATTAGTAGACTCAAACGTCATGCTTGTTAGAGGAGAAGTGGGTCTAACCCCCCCCCCCCCCCCTCCTTTTGCAACAGGGCCCTGGAACTCACACTGATATACTCTCTAGCCAGGGAAGAAGATACACTCTATTTATAAAGACCCTTTTGTACCAAGGCTACTCAAACTGGCAGCCAAGGGACCAAATCTGGCCCAAAGAGGTCTGGCAAGTGGCCCTCGGATCACTGTCAGTTGTATTAATGATCTTCCTATGTGGAGCACAGGTCTCTGGCCTTCGATGATCCCCATTTCCACAATTGTAGCCCCTGGGAAAACTTAGTTAAATAGCTCTAGCTTACACTCACACTCTGACATGATCCAGGCACATTTACCACTAAGTTCAGATTACTATCACACCACTAAGTTCAGATTACTATCACACCACTGAGTTCAGATTACTATCACACCACTGAGTTCAGATTACTATCACACCACTGAGTTCAGATTACTATCACACCACTGAGTTCAGATTACTATCACAACACTGAGTTCAGATTACTATCACACCACTGAGTTCAGATTACTATCACACCACTGAGTTCAGATTACTATCACACCACTGCAGACATGACCACACCTGCTTCAATCTCCACTACAGTATATTTAACCACCTACAGCAACTGTGTCCGTCTGTTGTTGGTTTATGCATTTGTGTACTTGTTTGCTGTGCTGCATTCTCCTGGCTACATTATCTTCCATTCATTTGCTGACAGACTCTAAAAGCTTGCTGAAACAGATAAGACAGGGATGCTTCGAGCAGAGTGGGAAGCTTCACTAGAAAATTCACAGGTAGTGAACATACTTTGGATCATTTCTCCAGGCCATGCCGGAGTGGTGGGTAATGACAGGCAGACAGATTGGCTGGATCCGCACCACTAGGTGGTGAATTGATACATGACAAGGCAGATGTGGCCAAGGCCCTTTAGGAACAAGCAGCGGAATCAGTAGAGAAAGATTATTATGGCCTGGAGAGAATGAGGCACCGGAGTGTAACCAGAGGGTCTGGCCGACTGACTACACTCAGAGGAAAGGCATTTGGACAAACCTACAGCTTAAAGACAACTGACCTTCTCGATCTGCTTCTGCAGGTTGCGAACCCCACTCTCCCTGCAGTAAGATTTGATCAAAGTGTTCATGGCCTCGTCAGTAACATGCATCTTTTCCTTGTCCACTCCAGAATTGGCGATGGCTTGTGGCACCAGATATTGCTGCATTAGAAATACATCATACTTTATCATAATTTATGCTACTCACTTAACAAGGGAGCCACTGGGGTGCAGGGGATCAGAAAGTCCTGAGTTTGGGTCCTGAAGGAACAGGACGTCCTTAAAAAACGACCATGGCTCCGAGGTCGACCCAGTCTTGAGTGGGTACCAAGCATAGTAATGGGAAGTAAAGGTTGTCGGCGTGACCATATCACCCACAAAATGTGCCAACAGGTTTATAAAATATAGTTTTAGCTCTATACACCTACAGGTGTGCAAAAGGGCTATTTACTTTTACTCACTGAACATCATGGATCCACAACAGAGATCATCTAGTTTCATGACAAATATATATGCTAACAAAGATTACTTCAAATAGGATTACTCCACAAAGATACAAAACAAGAGAAAACAAATTGAAAAGCTATCTATGACTAAATTTTTAACAAAAAACTTTTAAGTAAAGAATAACATCAAATGAGCCGGTTAAAAGAACATACATTTGCAATATTGAGTTTTTCCTCAGCGACATAGCCAGAGACATCAATCATTTCCATTCTGTCTCTCAGTGGCTCGGGTATTGTCTCTGTCACGTTTGCTGTACAGATGAAGAGCACCTGTTGAGTGAAGACAACATGTCAGTCACAACTTTAAACAACAACAAGCAAACATATTCCATCAGACAATGACAACCAAACAAATTCCTGACATTAGACAAATTATTACGAAAAAACCCAAATAAAACCAGTCAAAGAGACAAAACAGACTGACAAAAAAGCCCACTGTAAAATTTGGTGAAGCTACCTTACATCCAGATATAATATCATTACAATCACTGCTTTGTCTGATTTAGTTATCTGTGTATACAATTCCTTGGGACAGTAGTAAGTAAGCTGGTGCACTTTTGTGCAGAAGTTGTGTGAGCCTTAACAAAGGACAAAGAATACAAAACCAAGAATTGTAAAAGGACTTGGGGCAGTGGTAGACAAATATCTCTTCTACAGGACAAAGCTGATGTGTCAAACAAACAACTGCTACAGGTCGCTAAATACTTTCACTGATATTATCATTAGTACCCATGTCTCTGGTACGGGACAAAGTTGATGTGTCCACAAACAACTGGGTCAGGTCACTAAATACTTTCACTAATATTATCATTAGTACCCATGTCTCTGGTACGGGACAAAGTTAATGTGTCCACAAACAACTGGGTCAGGTCACTAAATACTTTCACTGATATTATCATTAGTTCCCATGTCTCTGGTACGGGACAAAGTTGATGTGTCCACAAACAACTGGGTCAGGTCACTAAATACTTTCACTGATATTATCATTAGTACCCATGTCTCTGGTACGGGACAAAGTTGATGTGTCCACAAACAACTGGGTCAGGTCACTAAATACTATCACTGATATTATCATTTGTACCCATGTCTCTAGTACAGGACAAAGTTAATGTGTCCACAAACAACTGGGTCAGGTCACTAAATACTTTCACTGATATTATCATTAGTACCCATGTCTCTAGTACAGGACAAAGTTAATGTGTCCACAAACAACTGGGTCAGGTCACTAAATACTTTCACTGATATTATCATTAGTACCCATGTCTCTGGTACGGGACAAAGTTGATGTGTCCACAAACAACTGGGTCAGGTCGCTAAATACTTTCACTGATATTATCATTAGTACCCATGTCTCTGGTACGGGACAAAGTTAATGTGTCCACAAACAACTGAGTCAGGTCGCTAAATACTTTCACTGATATTATCATTAGTACCCATGTCTCTAGTACAGGACAAAGTTAATGTGTCCACAAACAACTGGGTCAGGTCACTAAATACTTTCACTGATATTATCATTAGTACCCATGTCTCTGGTACAGGACAAAGTTAATGTGTCCACAAACAACTGGGTCAGGTCACTAAATACTTTCACTGATATTATCATTAGTACCCATGTCTCTGGTACGGGACAAAGTTGATGTATCCACAAACAACTGGGTCAGGTCGCTAAATACTTTCACTGATATTATCATTTGTACCCATGTCTCTGGTACGGGACAAAGTTGATGTGTCCACAAAAAATGGATCAGGTAACTGATTACTTTCCCTGTACACTGATATCTTTATCAGTGGCCACAGATCAGATCAGAAGAATCTGAATAAACTACATGAACTGAATGTTTGAAGGTCTGCCTGTATATTATCTCTTCACTGTCTTCGTGGTCTGCCCTGTAGTCTTTTATGTCTCTGACATCATACATGGTATTTTACAATGTTGGCATCTTTTATGGACCATAGTTTTATATATATATATATATATATATATATATATATATATATATATATATATATATATATATATATATATATATATATGCAGATACATTTACAGACAGACAGACAAACATATATATTTAGATCATATATATTTAGATAGCATGAAAATATTCCTGTGTATAAGGACCAAAGACTGATTTGAAGAGACACCATACACACAAAGAAGATGACCAAATGTGTAGAGAAAGTTTGCTGCTAAGAAAGCTATAAAGACATGCACTAAAAAAAAAATAAGAACACAGAAATATGTCATAAGAACATCATGTAGACAATTCTCAAAACTCAAATCACCAAACACAGAAATGAAATCTGATGAAGCCTGTCACAGAACCTGTCATAGAGGCAACATACCTTTGCTTATGACCTTTTTTTGTTCACTACAAATATGTCTACACAACACTGTCTGTTTACCAAAAATGTATTTAAAAAATAAAAATCCATAGATACATCAGCAGGCAGGGAGGGAGGGAGAGAGAGAGAGAAAGAGAGAGACAGAGAGAGAGACAGACAGAGAGAGAGAGAGAAAGAGAGACAGAGAGAGAAAGAGAGAGACACAGAGAGAGAGAGACAGAGAGAAACAGAGAGAGAGAGAATAAGAAGAACACCACTGATACAAACAGTGCCCCTCACCTGTGTCCCTTAATCTCAGCTACGTCAGTCATACCACCCACGCTGAATCGGAAATACTGCAGAGGGCAAACACAAAGATGCAAATGCAAAATAATAATTTGTTTTTGTTTCCGTTTTATTCACATCAATTAATCTCAACTTCAGCATGTAACAGGTCATTTGAATAATGCCGCTCTCAGATTCTTTATGTACAATTTTTTTCACCTTTAAAAAAAATGTTTGCCGAAAACATCAGGCTGTATGTCATTTTGCCCTGAAACATTCAGCTAATGGGTCTACATTAGTAGCATATCCACTTAAATATTGTACTGTCTGTCAATTTAGACTGACTAAATATATCTACGAACCTACTTACCTAATTCCCCTCTACGAACAACACATCACTACATCTATCCAGCTTACACCAATCAATTACATTCATCCATCTATTTGTGGGCGCTGTGACATTTTAGTAGTCTCTATGCTTCTTTTAAATGTCAGGAGAAGAAATATTAAGACTTGTTGCAGCACTCTTGATACAGAGAACTGATGTTACCAGAGAAGTGATGTTACTAGGGAAGTGATGTTACTAGGGAAATGATGTCACCAGTGAAGTGATGTCACCAGTAAAATAAAGTCACCAGTGACCTGATATCATCAGTGACCTGATGTCACAAGTAAAATAATGTCACCAGTAAAGTAATGTCACCAGTGAAGTAATATCACCAGTGACAGGATGTCACCAGTGACCTGATGGCTAATCTTGTAAACTGTCAATCAGTTTTCTTCCCTTGCCAGCCTCATGCATGTAAAAGAAAACATATTTCAAGAGACCACCAAGGGCCAACCAATGTCTAAGACAGTCAAGCTAGCAACCAACCTTTCTGTTGAGCGCTCTAGCTATAGACCTGGCAATGCTGGTTTTCCCCACGCCTGGTGGCCCATAGAAGCAAAGAATTTTACCCTGGGTGTGTCCCTTGAGCTGGCTAACAGCAATAAATTCCTGAAACAAAGAATACAAACTTTTGTATGTTACAGGAAGAGAAGAAAGAATAGAACAGACTCTATCTAATGTGATATATTCGAGCACAGAACAGACTGTAACATGAGATATTTGAAAAAAGGAACAGACTGTAACATGAGATATTTGAAAAAAGGAACCGACTGTAACATGACATATTTGAAAAAAGGAACAGACTGTAACATGACATATTTGAAAAAAAGAAAGAAAACATACTGTAACATGACATATTTGAAAAAAAGAAAAAAAAACATACTGTAACATGACATATTTGAAAAAAAGAAAGAAAACATACTGTAACATGACATATTTGAAAAAAAAGAAAGAAAACATACTGTAACATGACATATTTGAAAAAAAGGAAAAAAAAACATACTGTAACATGACATATTTGAAAAAAGAAAGAAAACATACTGTAACATGACATATTTGAAAAAAAGAAAGAAAACATATTGTAAAATGACATATTTGAAAAAAAGAACAGACTGTAACATGAGATATTTAGAGGGAAGAAAAGAACAGACTGTAACATGAGATATTTGAAAAATAAACATATTTTAACATGAGATATTTGAAAAAAGAACATATTGTTACATGAGATATTTGAAGAAAAAAAACATATTGTAACATGAGATATTTGGAAAAAAGGAACAGAATGTAACATATTCCCATAACCTGGGAGGTCATCTCAAGGTCTCTGTGTTTCCCCAAAGCTTAGTTGTCATGTCTACTGGGCATGAGCTGAATCCATTGTGGTCCATAACCTGGGATGTCAGCTCAAGGTCTCTCTGTGTTTCCCTAAAGCTTAGTTGTCAGGTCTACTGGGCATGAACTGAATCCATTGTGGTCCATAACCTGGGATGTCAGCTCAAGGTCTCTCTGTGTTTCCCTAAAGCTTAGTTGTCATGTCTACTGGGCATGGCCACTTGTTGCTTCGCAGCTCCGCCAAGAGAGGACAGTCTTGCAAGACATGTTCTGTAGTCTGCTCAGCACAAAGACACTGACAGAGAACTGTTTAGCTCATACCGAATTTATCTGAGTGTTTGTTGGGTCTGCAGTGTCCAGCGCAGTGTAAACGACAAATATGACTGGTCTATTCTGTTCAAGTGGTTGTGAAAATATTTTTCATGGTTAAACCTGTGTTTATTTTTAAATCTGTTTCTGATTTTATCCTAATGATGGTTTTGACTTGTGAGTAACATGATATATTTGAGAACAGAACACAACAGACTGATACACTGGATGTTTTTAGAAAATTGCAATAATGATCAGATGAGGGAAACATCCACGTGTTCAAATCCCTGTGGAGGCAGAAATCATGAAACATGACCCAGCTCAATAGTAAACTTATTCTCAACCCTTTTCTTCTTGGAAGCTCAAAAACAGGGGGATCAAACCTAATCAAATCCCAGCCACAATTGTGTTTATGATCACTCCTGTTATTGTGTCTGTAATTAAACACTGGTTAGTTACATAAATGGCTGTGTACGCGCATGTATGTGTCTGGTT
Source organism: Candidula unifasciata (assembly GCA_905116865.2). Lineage (NCBI taxonomy): Eukaryota > Metazoa > Mollusca > Gastropoda > Stylommatophora > Geomitridae > Candidula > Candidula unifasciata. The sequence continues at coordinate 103,803 of CAJHNH020000022.1, forward strand.
ATGTGCGTGCATATGTGTGTGTGTGGTGTGCGACGGACAGAGATCAGTGTTAAAAAAAAATAAAAAAAATTTTTTTCAAGGAATGATTTTGTGAACTCGAATTTTAAAAATGTGGGTTGTTGGCATTTTTTTTCCTAGGCCACCAAAGTGAAATGATGAAATGCATACAAGGAGACATCAGATCTGCTTTTTTTTATCAGCAGAACTGTCAGTTGCTCGCCTCTGAGGAAGATGCACTGAAGGAGAATTAGGAAAGTGTAGGGTATTCTATGAGATTTTCTACTGTCACAGGAATGGAGCAATGATGAGGACGATCCATCAGCAGTGAAGCGGGACCTCAACTAATGACTAACTGCTAATGACCCTTAGACATACCAGAATTCGTTTCTTCACTTCCTCCATGCCATAATGATCCTCATCCAGAATCTTCCTGGCTTTGTCCAGGTGCAGAGTTTCTTCGCTGTACTTCCCCCAGGGAAGACTGGTCAGCCAGTCTAGGTAGTTGCGTGTGACACTGCAAGAAATGACACAGGTCCTTACTGATGTATGTATACGTCAAGCAAAAGTAAAGGACCCCTTTCATGCCTTTATATGTTTACAGACCATCTGGCGCCCAAAGGCTGGGGTGGTCAACATTTTATGTTTATTTCCAAAATATTATAGGAATAACCGTCTTAGAATGGGTCAATCTGTCTCAATATTAAAATCAAATCCATCTCAATGAGGATTTGAACACCTGACCTTTGGGCCAGCAGGTGAGAGTCTAGCCATTATGCTACTCCTGCCCCTAGTTATGTATTGCAAGAAATATTTTTACAGGTACTTGCCAGGGGACAAAGTGACATGGAAAATATTCTACCTGATCTACGGAAGAGTATCATCCATCCTCCATAAGTAATTCGGCTAGTCACATTATATGGTTCTGAATCAATCACATCTGGACAAATGTGGAGTTTGCTGAAATCAGATGTGATGGGCCAAAAGGCACTGATATCACAGTCTAGCCGTAAACAACAACACAATGAACCAACTGTTCTTTTAAGGAGTGAATGCAGAAGAAGACAAAGCTGACCAGACAAATTTTACCTCTTCATAATTAAGAGCCCAAACATAACGATGTTACCTGTAAGTGATGGGACTGCATGACTGTACATTTCTGTGTCTTAGCGAAATCGTTTCACAATGCAATCCTCAATGTCTGCCAGGGTTCCATTCTTGCAGAGGGTGATTTAGGGGAAAAAGACAGTTCTTGTGGCGTTAACACAGTGGTATAAGAGTCACACCATGGACGATATCAGGGCCCCACTGCACAATGCTCCCATAGTTAGCAGTGGGTACACTGCAGTCAACCTCTAATGTAGAGACTTTGAGTAATTTGTTTCGGTTAAGGATCAGCAGTACTGTGAAAGGGTGAAGAGATGTGCATCCCAAAAATTATCATAAAAACTCCCTGTGTGGGTTCTGGGACCCCATTGTGGGGAAAACAAGAATAGAAGACAACTGCCTGCCCAGAATCATGACACAAGAGTTGACTAATTGGGAGATTCCTTCGATGTCAGAGTACGTCTGCCTGAGAGACAAGGAACCAACAGTCTGCATGTAAATGAGTCAGACCTGTGAAATGGATGTGCACACAACACTGTTTCTGGAACAGCACTAGACTAGAGTCCAGAAGTGGACGAACGACCAGAACTTTTCGCGGAAGTTTACAGCCGGCAAACGTGAAGAATAAAATCATAAAAACAAGAAGGAAGGTCTGATTTTGAAGGCATGAGCCAGTCACTGTCTGTAAGGTGTACTTACTTGAATTCTGAAGAGTGGTTGTCCAGAAATGAGAGTTTGTTGAGCTCCTCATCAATCACCTCCATGACATGGGTGGGCACCACCAGTTCCTGCAGACAAATGACATGCAGCTGACTACTCTCTTTTAGCATAATCATTATATTCAATATGTATAATGGGCAATCAGTGTTTCGTGAAAAACTGTGGAAATTATGTCCTTTCGATGTTTTCTCCAGGTTATGCTGGTGTGTGGGAACGGGCAGGCAGACTGGCCGGTTCTGCACCACTTAGTGGTGAATTGATGTACGACAAGTTAGACGTTGTTAGGGCCCTTTGGGAGCGAGTGAAGAGTGGAGGCACAAATAGCTCATTAGGATCTGAGGAGAATGGCGCTGTAAGGAGTTACCAGGGGATCTGGCCGCTGCTCAATGCAAAGAGGAGATGGATATACAATTAGACAGTTATTTATGCCAACGGAATTGGAACCCTTCATTTGCTGCCGAAGATGAGCATGAAGTGTATGGGAGTGTCCCGAGTGCTGTCATCTTCATCTTAAAAATTAGCCATAGTGAATTCCATTACTGTCATCATCCTCATCTCAAAGATTAGCCATAGTGAATTCCATTACTGTCATCATCCTCATCTCAAAGATTAGCCATAGTGAATTCCATTACTGTCATCATCCTCATCTCAAAGATTAGCCATAGTGAATTCCATTACTGTCATCATCCTCATCTCAAAGATTAGCCATAGTGAATTCCATTACTGTCATCATCCTCATCTCAAAGATTAGTCATAGTGAATTCCATTACTGTCATCATCCTCATCTCAAAGAATTAGCCATAGTGAATTCCATTACTGTCATCATCCTCATCTCAAAGATTAGCCATAGTGAATTCCATTACTGTCATCATCCTCATCTCAGAGATTAGCCATAGTGAATTCCATTACTGTCATCATCCTCATCTCAGAGATTAGCCATAGTGAATTCCATTGCTGTCATCATCCTCATCTCAAAGATTAGCCATAGTGAATTCCATTACTGTCATCATCCTCATCTCAAAGATTAGCCATAGTGAATTCCATTACTGTCATCATCCTCATCTCAAAGATTAGCCATAGTGAATTCCATTACTGTCATCATCCTCATCTCAAAGATTAGCCATAGTGAATTCCATTACTGTCATCATCCTCATCTCAAAGATTAGCCATAGTGAATTCCATTACTGTCACATCCTCATCTCAAAGATTAGCCATAGTGAATTCCATTACTGTCATCATCCTCATCTCAAACATTAGCCATAGTGAATTCCATTACTGTCATCATCCTCATCTCAAAGATTAGCCATAGTGAATTCCATTACTGTCATCATCCTCATCTCAAAGATTAGCCATAGTGAATTCCATTACTGTCATCATCCTCATCTCAAAGATTAGCCATAGTGAATTCCATTACTGTCATCATCCTCATCTCAAAGATTAGCCATAGTGAATTCCATTACTGTCATCATCCTCATCTCAAAGATTAGCTATAGTGAATTCCTTTACTGTCATCATCCTCATCTCAAAGATTAGCCATAGTGAGTTCCATTACTGTCATCATCCTCATCTCAAAGATTAGCCATAGTGAATTCCATTACTGTCATCATCCTCATCTCAAAGATTAGCCATAGTGAATTCCATTACTGTCATCATCCTTTCCTCAAAATTAAGCTGGTCTACAATGAGCACCAGAAGGTGGTTCACATGGCTCCAGAAAACAGCTGTCACTTATCTTGTACTGAGTCAGGAACTAACATCACAGCAGCCCCCAAAGACTTCTCATGTTGATCGTACCTGTTTTATTTCTTATAAAGTAATACTGGGGGGGGGGGGGGGGGGGATGGGGGGGGGGGGGGAGATGCGCACAAATTATAGTTATTTGACCTACATACCTTGAGCCTTGCTCTGAACTTCTCCTCAATGGCATCCTTATCATCTTTTTCCAAGCCCAGTTCTTTCTTGATGATCTTCAGCTGTTCCTTCAGAATATACTCCCTGTGCTGCTTCTTGACCTTCTCCTCAACCTCCTTGCCAATCCTCTGCTGTAATTTACTCAGTTCATACTCCTTCTTTAGCAAGGATAAGGCCAGCATCAGACGCTTTGCAATCTGTCAGAGGACACCAAGAAATATGTTAAACATTTGCCAAGATTCTGTCATCAACAAGAAATTTGTCAACACCACCAAGAGATGAACCAACAATGATAAAACCAAACAATTCACTGAAATTTGTCAACACTACAATGAAATCTGTCATCAACAAACAAATATGTCCAACAATGAAGACATGTTTTAGAAGCCATGTGTTTGTGTTTTAGACTGACAAATCTACTCCCAAATGAATACTTCACAGAATTCAGTCAACGTCACTGCACCCCACCCAACACAATCAAAACTACAGTGCCCAAACTACAAGTATTTATCTAACTTATCAAGTGGATGGCATCATGCAGCATCTGCAAGGCTGACTTAAAAACAACTGTTGGCCAAATATTCATTGCTGCTGTTTCAGTAGTGAGGTACAAGAAAACTTCCATCCCAGTCACGACTATTAAAGGGCTAGTGTCTCCATACACCAAATCCAAATGTATTTATCCATTTACATGTAAGTGCCAGTTGACTTACATCGGTCGAATGGAGAGACAATGAAAACAGTTGCAGAACAAAGACCCAAATGGCTAAATGCACAGCCGCGTGATTCCATAAAGGTGCCATGACCTATTGAGAGAAAAGAACCAACTCCTTCTATGCACTTGATTCCAAACATGCAATTGAAAAGGACAGTGCTTCAAAAATAGCAAATGCAGAGACTGGCCGAAGCTTTAACAATAAAAAAGGAAGAATCTTCTCTCACGCAAGCAGAAGGAATTCATGATAAATGTACCGGTGCAAGTCCAACTTTACGAGTCACTGAGTAAATTATAAAAGACAGTGAAGTTTATACTAGAGACAACATTACATATATAAATAATCTACTTCAAGCAAATGAAAGAAGAAGAAGAAGACGAAGATTATAAATGTGACGTTTGCTAAATCATGTGACAATCTTTATTAGAATAAATAGTATAATTAGACAGACCATTTGTATTTCAGTGGAATTATTTCAGCTTTTGTGCTTCAATATATGTTGATGCCACGCTGTAGTAATACATCTGACAAGATACAGTGAAATATGCCTGGCGACAAATTCTGCAATGTATTGTTTGTGTTTGTGTCCACATTATTTGAATGAAAGCTCTGTTAAGAATACAGAAATATGCCAACAACACCAAGAAGTCCCGTCAACAACAATTAGAAACCTATCAACAACGATAATAATTCTGTCAACAATAAAAAATATTTTAACATCAAGAAATCTGTCTATAACGCTGCCCAAAAAATGTCAAAGACACACAAATCATTCAACATCCAGAAATCTGTCAGCAACTCTATACAAAATGTCTGTCTAGATGTATATGACAAATTCCTACACTGTAACTAAAACACACATTTCTGAGGGACCCTGAAAAATCAGAGCATTTCAACAAAGAGCTGACAAACACTGACATTTTGATGGTGTAACAGAAAACACTTACATTTTTTTCTTCCAAAACTTCTTGCATTTCATGCGGCTCACCAGCAGTCAGTGCAGCACCTGAAACAAATACTCGGACTATTCAACTGCCTGATTTAAAGAGGGTTGTTCATATAGCTACCGCGGAATAAAACACACAAGTCACACGGCCAGTCCCGACACATATGTAGATAATCCCGACACAAATATAGACAATCCTGACACATATGTATATAATGATGAGCACACATGCAGACAATCTTGCCACACATGTAGACAATCTTGCCACACATGCAGACAATCTTGCCACACATGCAGACAATCTTGCAACACATGTAGACAATCCTAGCCCACATGTAGATAATGCTGACAAACATGTACAAAATCTTGCCACACATGTAGACAATCTTGCCACACATGTAGACAATCTTGCCACACATGTAGACAATCCTAGCCCACATGTAGATAATGCTGACAAACATGCAGACAATCTTGCCACACATGTAGACAATCTTGCCACACATGCAGACAATCTTGCCACACATGTAGACAATCCTGACACATGTGTAGATTTAACAATGCAACACACAGATCTCCTAGTTCCTCTATCCAAAAAATCGCTAGCTGGAAAGCCGACGGCCGCTTAGTCGGAGTGCGCTCCCTTGGCTGCATTGCAAATACGAAGCGTACAGAGGGAACAAAACAAATGACATACTTACCTGTCATCATACGGTTGCGTAGGGTGTAGGGTAGGGTGTGGGTTAAGGTTATGGTTAGTGGTAGGGTTAGTTGTGACAAATTTGACGCAGGAGTTCCAAATACTGGCCGACAATCGGATGCTTGTGGGAGTGGCGCCACTGGACGTCTTCTAAATATGACGGCAATAGCGTGGGGCTGGTGCCCAATTGATGGCGAATTGTCCGTTTGAGTAGCATCCACAGTCCTTCAATTGTTTGGGTGTTTATGTCACTGTGCGCGATTATTTGGAACTCCTGTGTCAATATTTTCACATCTAACCCTAACCCTAGCCTTACCCTAACCCAAACCCTACCCCTAACCACGCAAACTTATCGGTCATTAAGGCATACAGATCTGCAGGAGTCACATCCGTGGCAACTAAGTCGTGCGTCGCAAGAACTTGGTTGCTAATGTGAGTCACAGCTCGATGTCTAACTGCCATGTTGACCTTGTTTTTGATTCTTGACTTGTCCACTCCGTATTTGCAATGCAGCGAAGGAAGCGCACTCCGACTAAGCGACCGTCGGCTTTCCAGCTAGTGACCGTTATTTAAAGGAGAGCCGATTTGCTTATTTGTATGCAGACTGTTGGTCTTCGTCTCTCAGGCAAATTCACTCAGACTTCAAAGGAAACCCCCATAGTTATCTGACTTTTACTACATGCTTGTTTGGGGGGCAGTGGGTCTGCCCCCCCCCCCCCTCTACAATGGGACCCCGAAACCTACAAAGGGAGAAAGTATGTATTAACTGCTTCAAATGCCACAGGAAAATCACTAAGTGTTTGAAGCAGACCCTTTTCCATGTCACAGGGCATATTTTGTTTGAGATTTTAACAACGGATCAACACAATGGCACATGGGTTGTAACCCATAAGTGCTCCATTCTACTTCTAACTCAAGTCTAAGTCCGAAGTAGCTCAGCGCAGTGCACGGGCTCCGTAGCACCGGTGAGGATCCTCAAATATTTTGGGTTGATTTTTAACTCTGAATTTTGCCTGGGTAGCCATGTTAGGCTGCTCTTTTAGATTTCCAACTGCCAAGGAATTTTTTACGTGCGCAACAATACACACGGGTGTCCCATCTCACTACCCAGAGACCAGGGGAAATGTGTATATATCCACTATAAATCCACGTAAAATATCACAGCCCTCACCGGGGCCTAAACCCGGGACCTCTAGCACATGAGGCCGACACCATACCCCGAGACCATGCAGCTCCCTAAAAACCTTCCCTTTTGTATATGGTGCTAGCGCCATTTTGTTTGTACAGACCAGGTGATACTGGAGCACAAAGGTCTCATGATCAAATCCTCACTGAGGCAGACTTTTTCCAAACTGACATTGACTCTCAGGTGGACCCAGTCTAAAACTGATTCCAGGTAATGCCTTAGGAAGTAAAGGTGACCAGCGTGTAATGACCACATCACCCACCGAGCGCCCACTGGTCTATCAAATATGAGTCTAGCACCGTATGCACACGGAAACAAAAATGGGGGGGGGGGAGGAGGGGGTGTTTGTGTGTTTAATAATAGGAGGCGATTATTGGGTGATGTGGTCAGTCTCCCGCAGATCCTTTTATTTCCTAGACATTCGCGATACCCAATCAGACCAGGTTAACTAGAAGAAAACAAACTATATTCCAGAAAGAAACAAGATAACCATACCCAAATCGCTGATATAAACAGGGTTGTCGATAACCCTCTGACCTGCCTGGATGATCTGTGCCAGATTTTCTCTGAAGAAAAAACATGCCAATTAAAATCAGAAAACAGGGAAGTGCAAGAAAAAAGTGGCACTTTATGTCTACACACATTTAGGACACACAGCAAACACCCCCTCCCCCACCCAAAATACAAGTTACATTTTATAGTCACGATCCCTTTATCACAAATTCAAAACTTTTATGTTATCATTTTCTGGGAGCAAATGACCACATGTAAGAACTAACTAAGAAGCTATTGATAAGATTTATAAAGCTATGCAAAAACACTTTCTTAATTTTGTGCAGAATCTTAAAGAATTAAGGTTAAGAAATCCTTAAAAAAAAACTATACTTTTCGGGGTTTTTTCCTTCAAATGGTGAGGTTGTATATTTTTTCCTAAACTTCCACCTTCTCTCACTCTTCAGAATTCTGCAAGCATCTTCGCCACAACTACAATCTTTTTCTATTTTTATTTGTTCAGAATTAGTCATCCAATACCGATGTGACAGGTTTTGGGACTGGCCCGTGTAAGTTCTGTCTCTTTAGGTTGTGATAGATAGAGACAATTCTTCTATCAACTTCTTGGCCACCTCTAAGTGTTAGATACAATAGTAAGTCAAGATCCTTTTCATGCCAGCAATGCATCAGGCATCTGAGGTTAGCCTTATAGTTTTACAGACTGATCTGCCCTTGTAGGTGATGTGGTCAACATTGTGCTGGCCACTTTTACTTCCCAGGACTTTACCTGATACCCAGTTTAGGCTGGGTCAGCATGGGGGCCAAGTTCAGTTCTGAAAAAGAAAAATCAGCCTTGATGCAGATGTCAAGCTAAGGCATGTGGACCAGTAGATCAGTGTCTGGTCACTATTCTACCATGGCTCTCATCAGATAGATATCTCGACACAGCTTCTTTGTTTGTCCAATATGCTGACATCACCCACCCAGTGACCCATGCTGACATCACCCACCCAGTGGTCCATGCTGACATCACCCACCCAGTGGTCCATGCTGACATCACCCACCCAGTGGCCCATGCTGTCATCACCCACCCAGTGGTCCCTGCTGACATCACCCACCCAGTGGTCCCTGCTCACATCACCCAGCCAGTGGTCCATGCTGACATCAAACACCCAGTGGCCCATGCTGACATCAAACACCCAGTGGCCCATGCTGACATCAGCCACCCAGTGGTCCATGCTGACATCACCCACCCAATGGTTCATGCTGACATCACCCACCCAGTGACCCATGCTGACATCACCCACCCAGTGGTCCATGCTGACATCACCCACCCAGTGGTCCATGCTGACATCACATCACCATCCAGTGGTCCATGCTGACATCACCCACCCAATGGTCCATGCTGACATCACATCACCATCCAGTGGTCCATGCTGACATCACATCACCATCCAGTGGTCCATGCTGACATCACCCACCCAGTGGCCCCTGCAGACATCATCACATCACCCACCCAGTGGTCCATGCTGACATCACCCACCCAGTGGTCCATGCTGACATCACCCACCCAATGGTCCATGCTGACATCACCCACCCAGTGGTCCATGCTGACATCACCTACCCAATGGTCCATGCTGACATCACCCACCCAGTGACCCATGCTGACATCACCCACCCAATGGTCCATGCTGACATCACCCAACCAATGGTCTATGCTGACATCCTCCACCCAGTGACCCATGCTGACATCACCCACCCAGTGGTCCCTGCTCACATCACCCACCCAGTGGTCCATGCTGACATCACCCACCCAGTGACCAGAAAAATCAGCCTTGATGCAGATGTCAAGCTAAGGCATGTGGACCAGTAGATCAGTGTCTGGTCACTATTCTACCATGGCTCTCATCAGATAGATATCTCGACACAGCTTCTTTGTTTGTCCAATATGCATGCTGACATCACCCACTCAGTGGTCCATGCTCACATCACCCACCCAGTGACCCATGCTGACATCACCCACCCAGTGGTCCATGCTGACATCACCCACCCAGTGGCCCATGCTGACATCACCCACCCAGTGGTCCCTGCTGACATCACCCACCCAGTGGTCCCTGCTGACATCACCCAGCCAGTGGTCCATGCTGACATCAAACACCCAGTGGCCCATGCTGACATCAAACACCCAGTGGTCCCTGCTCACATCACCCACCCAGTGGTCCATGCTGACATCACCCACCCAGTGACCCATGCTGACATCACCCACCCAGTGGCCCATGCTGACATCACCCACCCAGTGGTCCATGCTGACATCACCCACCCAGTGACCCATGCTGACATCACCCACCCAGTGGTCCATGCTGACATCACCCACCCAGTGGTCCATGCTGACATCACCCACCCAATGGTCCATGCTGACATCACCCACCCAGTGGTCCATGCTGTCATCACCCACCCAGTGACCATTGGTCTAATAAAAATGAGTCTGGCATCGTATGCGCAATTTGCCACTGGGGTTAACAAATAGTTTAGAAAAAGAAAAAAAAAAAGGGGGGGGGGGTCCTTTACTCCATTATTTTTTAACCCTTTACACCGGTTCCAGCCATACACAACACCGGTTCCAGTCATACACAACACCGGTTCCAGCCATACACAACACCGGTTCCAGCCATACACAACACCGGTTCCAGTTATACACTACACCGGTTGCAGCCATACACAACACCGGTTCCAGTCATACACAACACCGGTTCCAGCCATTCACAACACCGGTTCCAGCCATACACAACAGCGGTTCCAGCCATACACAACACCGGTTCCAGCCATACACAACACCGGTTCCAGCCATACACAACAAAGCTGGGATAATGGAACATAAACACACCCAGCTGCACACAGACAGACTACCAACCTGTATAGAGGGTTCATAGCTATGATATCTCTGATTGTTTTTACCACCTCTGACGTCAGGGCCTGTGTCAGAAACAACACAACATCACTTTTAGGTTCTCCTGATTACATTTATCAACATCACTATCAGGTTCTCATGATTACATCTATCAACATCACTATCAGGTTCTCATGATTACATTTATCAACATCGCTATCAGGTTCTCCTGATTATATCTATCAACATCACTATCAGGTTCTCATGATTAGATTTATCAACACCAATTCTCATTCTAACCTTCTAATTTAAAGTCATTCTTCATTTAGTGTATGTACTTTCTGTTTTGCTTTGCTAGAGTATACTGATATTTAGCCCAGGCATTGGTTCAACTTTATAGTACCAGAGTAATCTACTGCATATTCAGTCACCCTTTCATCATCATCTTCTCAACATTCACTGGATGCAAACTCCGGCAGCAAGTTCCGGTTGTTCGTTCACTTCTGCACTTTGGTCTTATCCCATTAGTCACCTTTGATGACATGATTGTTGGGGGCATTGGGTCTATTATTTGTTCCTCCAAAATGGGATCCCGGAACCCAGAGAGACATCTTTTTATTGATGACATCAGTTTCATCAACTCAACCTTTAGTTTTAACACAGTTCTCTTACAAGACTGTTACCACCAAATTAAGTATTATTTCTCAGTAGCGTTGCCATGATCAAATACAATTATGTTTCATGAAAGAACATATTCTGTTACATAAGACAATGATCCTTTATTCCTACAAAACTAATCTTGAACTTATGCCCGCCACGATGACAGGTAAATGCCCCAGTCCTGTGCCTTTAGGGCTCCCTGAAAACTGTTCTTCATGCGTTAGGTAATATATACTGCTAACATAAGGAATTTATTCAATTCAAATGTAACATTATGTAACTGACAGGGTTCATAGCCAAATTTACCAATCAATTTCAAGGCTTTTCAAGGTCTTTTTAAGGTCTCCTTAGTTTTTTTCAAGGTTGTCTCGGTGTAATACTGAAACAAGATTTTTGCCTTGTTCAAGGGTGTACTGAGCACACAAGGTACTTCATTTGTGCCACATGTGTTGGTATACCAGCACAGATATCATCATCATGTAGCATTTCCTTTGTCCTGACAAAAAAACCTCGGTCTCTCACCAGCTCTCCCGCCTCATGTACTTTTTTATACTCAAGGAGTCACTTATATCCTGTGCCCATCTTCGTGCTGGTCGGCCCCTGAGCTTGATATAGTGTTTGAAATTTTTTTTAGGGCTTGGTGGTAGAGGGCAGCAAACTGAAGTCCTGTCTGTTCTGGACCTGGTACCTGAGAGGGTTAGGGGAGAGAGAGAGAGTCATGAAGAGAGAGGAAGACACATGCTGAGGTAGGCTGGGAGAGACAGTGTAAAGATGGACAGATGAAGGTAGAGAAAAGAAGGAAAAGAAGTCTGGGGAAGGAGGAAAAAATAAGAGGGAGGGATGGAGACATGATGAGGAAAAGTGGGGAAGGAACAGCGAAAGACAGAGAGGGAAAAAAATACAGAAAGAGGGAATGCAGATACAGAGATGGGCAGATGAAAAAAAGAAGGAAAAAGGGAACGAAATAGAGATATGGAAGAAGGAAATTATGACAAAGAGTTGAAAGAAGGGAGACAGAGGGAGAGAGAACGGACAGGGTGAGAAGCAGAGAGAGATGTAGACATAAAGGAGAGAGAGAGAGAGACAAAGGGACAGCACAGAGAGGCAAGCAGACAGAGGGAGAGAACCAAAGAAAGAGAAAAAAGGCAGAGCAGGAGAATGGGAGGGAGGTATACAAAGAGGAAGTGATGAAGGGAGGCAAACAGACATAAAGCAAGAGAGAGAGAGAGGTGGGTAAGGAAGGCAGTGACAAACACAGATTAAGAGAGAGGGGCAGTGAACAAGAACAATGAGTGCCAAAAATAGAATTAGGAAATCTCTAAGTGAGGCCACTTTTCCGGTTCCTACCCTCTCCCAATGTGAATGTGGCCGTGGTCCAAAAACAACAGTGCTAACCCCTACTGCCCCTTGCTTGTCCTATCTGTGTGTGACAACAATAATTCAATTTCTTACACTTAAGGCTGGTGACCTGAGAGCCAAGGTCATTTTATATAGAAAATAAAAGTCCAGGGGATCCCAACCCACCACTGGTGGAAAATAGAGAAGTTTACCCACACACATAAATAGGTCAGACACATAAATAGGTCAGGGCAGCAGTGGACTTCGTTTTATTTCTGGTTTTCCAATTACAGAAAGGAGGGGAGAGAGGAGGTGGTGGAAAGTGGTGTAGAAGGCTGAGGTGGTAAGGGTGAGACAGAGGAGGTGAGAGAATAAAGTTTAAGAAAATAAAGTGGGAATGAGACAGGGAGAGAAAGAAGGGAGTAAGAAATAAGATGAGATATAGAGGGAAGAAGGTAGCAGGAAGGGGTGCACCCCTAGGTGTCATCAATGTGGGAGGAGAAAAAAAAAAGGGGGAGGGGGGGTGACGGCAAATGTGTTTTTAAAAGTACACATATATTTAATGTGTGGGAGGGGGAATGGTGGACATGAAATGTTCTGCACTAGGCAACACATAACCTTCTACACCAACTGAAGGTATGGAGAAAGAGAGAGAGAGAGAGAGAGAGAGAGGGGGGGGGGGGGAGGGAGTGAGGGAGAGTGGCAAATACAAAGAGAAAGAAGAAAGCAGTGACACAGACAGGCAGAGAGTGAGGAACAGGTAGGACAAAATGTGAGGGGGCGGGAAGGGAGATGGACAGAGATTAAGGCCGCTAGGAAAACAAACACATCAAAAGAAAATATCCACCATGTTCACACAGAATGCCCCCCCCCCCCCAATACAACTTCCTGTGTACTTGAGTTGCTAGGAAGAGTTATGGAGCCGCACATTTACTAAACATTTAAACAAGAAATAAAATAGGAAAAAGGGAGAGGGGGGACAGGAAATGAGAGAGTAAAAGGAAAGATAGAGAGAAAGAGAAGAAGATAAAGATCAGAAGGGAGGGTTAGAGACAATGCAGGAGACGGGAAGAAAGGAGCAATAGGTAGAAGAGTGAAAGAAGGAGGGAAGAGAGAGAGAGAGAGAGGGGTGAGACAACAGAAGAGGGAATCTCGGGGAATTACAATACTGATCGCCAAACACACTGTAAAGATAAATCCAGGCCAAAAATAGAACTGGGAAATCCAGCTGCAGTCACTTTTCTTAGCCCCAATGCCATCTCTAATTAATAGAGAAGGCCGTGCTTAGCCCCACCACGGCGACTCTATTTATAAATACAACTGAACCGAGCCCCACCATCTCCCAATGTAATCCTTTCTAGAAACCAAGGCCATAAACGATTTAAACTGTTCATTCTGCCCAACTTGCTAGAAACAAAGGCACACACACACACACACACGCGAGACGGAAGCTGCTCCTTCCCGCCCCATGCCACACTGCTGCTGTCAGCATGTATTCATGATCTGTAACAAAGCCCGCCCTCCCCTGGCCATTTCGGCTGAAAATAGCCAATAATCAGCTGCCATCACACCTGAAACGACCATACAACGAAAGTAGCCAAAAACTAGCCAAATGGCCAAAAAAGCCAAATGGCTCCCCCAAAATTGCCTGTGCTTGAAAAACACAGGATTTCTGACGATTTCATTGCCGCGGTCAAAATTCACGGCTTTTCAAGGTCGGAATGTCTTTTATAAGCTAAAAATCCCGGGTTTAAGGTCAACGAAAAAAATCCCGGTAATTTCCCGATTTCCCGGTCCACTACGAACCCTGAACTGACATTAAAAATTTTCATTCTTTAATCTAAAATTATACTATGAAAATCTACTTCTTGTTCATGTTCCCCGGATGTAAACTCTGGCCACAAGTTTTATTTCTCACCCACGTCTGACGGATGTAAACTCTGGCCACAAGTTTTATTTCTCACCCACGTCTGACGGATGTAAACTCTGGCCACAAGTTTTATTTCTCACCCACGTCTGACGGATGTAAACTCTGGCCACAAGTTTTATTTCTCACCCACGTCTGACGGATGTAAACTCTGGCCACAAGTTTTATTTCTCACCCACGTCTGACGGATGTAAACTCTGGCCACAAGTTTTATTTCTCACCCACGTCTGACGGATGTAAACTCTGGCCACAAGTTTTATTTCTCACCCACGTCTGAACTTGTTCCACAACTAGACTTCTGCTTGCACATCCATTTTTCAGATATGCCCTTATCTGTATGCAGACTGTTGGTTCCTTGCCTCTCAGGCAGATGCACTCTGACTTCAAAGGTAATCCTCACTTAGTTGATTCTTACAACATGCTTATTAGGGAGGCAGTGGGTTTAATCTCCCCCCCCCCCCCCCCCCCCCCAGAATCCACATGGGGAAATGTTAATAAAAAGTGCTAACATTTCTATTTATTTCTTGAAATAATTTCATCCGCCCAGTTTCTCAAACAGTGTAGTGATGATTACCTTAATTTCATCATTATTTTCAAATGGTTCATGGGTGAGGTTTTCTGTTTTCACCATCAACACATGTGAGGGAGAACTTTTGGTTCCTTCAACCTCTTCTGATGATGGCTCGGCTTTTGTGGAGCCAAAAATGTTTCCCAATGAAAAAGAGGTAGGTGGCTGTGTTGCATCATCTTCTTTCTTGTCTACATCATCTGAATCCTTTTTCCCGTTCCTTCGACGTCGATTTCTTTTGCCTTTATCTGCCGCTATAAATTTCAAAAAATAAATTAGAGCATGTTACAAAATTTTTTGGAAGATATTAACATGCAAAGAGTCAGTAATAATTCACTATTTGCAATTTCTCTTTTGGAATTAAAAAAAAATTATAGTTCCATACTGGCTTTGTAAGGGCTAACAGAGTGAGATGGCTGGGACAAACAGCAAGAAGGGCAGATAACAGAGAGGCAAAACTGTGTACACAAGGGAGCTGAACAGCCATAGACCATAAGGCAGACCAAGAAGACGATAGAGTGATAATATCCAAGCAGACCTATAAACACCTGGGAGTCACTAAGCGGAAAGATAAGGCCAAACACAGAGATGAATGGAGGCGGGTGATATCTGCAGTAATGAATTCCATGGGTTTGGAACGCTAAAAAAAAAAATAATAATAAAAAAAAGACAATGGTTCCAATATGCACACACACACAAAAAAAAAGAAGAGATCAGTTAGGGATTTCACTTTACACCGTAATGAGCCTATCCTGGCTTAGTGAATTAACAAAACAACCCAAACTAAAATGTAAACTCAAACACAGCAGGTCTAAGCAAATAAGACTTTTGGTGCTGCCAATAATAGAGAAATAAAAGGAATAGTCATTGGTTAAACTTAATCAAGATTAAGAGAATGCAAGTGTCTCTAAGGTAAAGTGGTCAGTCATCTCTGAGGTAAAGTGGTAAGTCATCTCTCAAGTGAAGTGGTCAGTCATCTCTGAGGTAAAGTGGTCAGTCATCTCTGAGGTGAAGTGGTCAGTCATCTCTGAGGTGAAGTGGTCAGTCATCTCTAAGGTGAAGTGGTCAGTCATCTCTGAGGTGAAGTGGTCAGTCATCTCTAAGGTAAAGTGGTCAGTCATCTCTAAGGTGAAGTGGTAAGTCATCTCTCAAGTGAAGTGGTAAGTCATTTTCTTTGCACTGGGAAGGCTTAGGTTTAGTCTGGGAATCAATCATTTAAGAGTGCAGATGTTCTGTAGATCCTCAGAGACGATCATCAGAGCTACAGGGTTTCGTATTTTGTGATTCAGGTGGTTGACCAGCTGCCCTGTGAAGACAGACCAAGCCACACGGGATAACACTCCCATGGGAAACAGTGAAGCCAGCTGAGGTATGATAATATATGGTGTTGACAAGTAACAAATAATGGTCATCTGATTTCAAATACTAGCATGTTATGTTATCACAGCTAACTTTTACCAAGCAATGGGTGCTCAGTCCTCTAATGCAGATGCCATCCCAAGTATCTCTCTACTGACTGTTTACCAAAATATCAGATGCAGATGGAAAATTCACAGTTTCCTATAAAATAGATTATTGTACAAGATAGGCTACTGGTTCTTGTACGGTTTTTACTTTGCCAACTTAAACTGGGTGCCTTTTTGTGTATCAAAATGTCATAATCCCGGGTCAAACTAGACCCAGATGTCATAGCATCAACCATACAAGTGACCCAGTCACCACACCCAGTTTCAGAGATGAGACACCCATCAAAAAACACACTTTGATACACCAACACAACTGTGGAACGAACCTGGATCCGGCAGGTATGATGCCTCCTCCTCCATTGCTATGTCAGTTATCTGTATTCTGGACAGAAAGAAAAATCCAACACAAAGTCAGTATCATAGGCTGTCTTAATTTTGCTCCTATGTGTATTTTTGTTTTTTCCAATAAAAGGAAAAAAAATTGGATGTAATTAGTTAATCTTAAAACTGTCACCAGTACAAAGTAGTGTTTCCAGCATTGACAGGTTTTTGCTGACAGGAAGTGTTTGGGTAGTGGCCACTATGCCTATACAATAGCTTTGGTACTGGCTCCAAATGCAAACTGATACCGAAGATACTCCATGCCATGATGTCAAACTGTCCAGCATCTGTTCTCTTGGTCTCCCTCTGCCTCTCTTCCCCTCCACCTTTCCTACTGTCACGATGTACTCTAGTTGATCTCCTTCTCATCACAAGAACGAAGAATGTGATTGTCCCTTTCTGATGTGGGCAACCAGTTCTCTTTGTTAGTCAGTTTCTTTCAAGACATCTTCATTACTTTTTTTTTTTTACCAATCATCTACAAAACCACATCTTAGCAGTTTCCAAATACTTTTTTTCACTAATCTACCAACTGTCCATGATTCACTTCCGTATATCAAGATAGGATTTATACAGCTTTTAAGAATTCTCTTCCCTATCTCAACTTATGAGGAAAGATTGCATAAAATATTCTTAATTTTGTAAAACTACTGCCTTGATTAGGCTATTCTACATTCAACTTTTTAAATTTATCTTCCATCTGATGTTATCAAAGTACCCAAGTACTTAAACATATCAAACAATTATGTATACCAACAAGATACCTGGGGTGATAACCAAAAAAGATCACATTTGTGACCTGTGGTGTCATAAGAATCTCAAAACTATGTGACTTTGCTGGATGTGGCTAAGTCAACAAAACCATGTTTATTATGGTAATAGTAAATCAAAGCAGTTAATTCTTTGTTGTGTCTGTATTTACTGATTATTTTCTTTTACACACAAAAACATATCCTTTTTTGTTATCTATAAACTGAAGACTTAAAAATACATATTTTTAGTGACATGACAGCTGCATTGAAGCAGTGGCCTTCATGTTATCCTGTCTTAATAGCAGTCCAGGGGTTCGATCCAATGGGTACAAGGCAGTGTTCAGGGAAGTAAAGGTGGCCATGTTACGACGACAACATCACCCAATGGTTTACACATAAAAAATTATTCTTGCATCATATACCTGTAGGAATACAGACATTAAGGAATTCCAGTGAAATGTTACTAAAAAAACGTAACGAAACAGGGAAGTAGAGAAACGTGCACAAAACAATGTTTCAGGTTGTGGCCTTTCTAGAACAAGGAATCAACTCTACAATGGTAACAAAAAGAGAGTATTAAAATTGTGGCATAAGCAACTTCTTAAAAAATGTGATGTGGAGTAAATGAAATAAAATCAATGAAGGCTAAAAAAATCGATGCAAAAAAAATAAAAAGTACTATTGTTAATATACAATATGTAGGAATAAAAGAGTCATAGAAATACAAATGTTAATGATTTATAAATGGTACTGATATGAGATAGAAAAACTGTTTAGATAAAGGTATGTTGGACATTGATGCCACCTAGACTAAGAACACCTAGGCTGTGGATGAGGTAACTTTCCAAAGAGAGGCATGTGGTTTGATCGCCAGAGCAAGATTTTAACACTGTGACAGATATATCATCTTTACCTCTAGGGCCAGAGCTGTTAAAATGGAGAGGGATTGGTTTAAGTGTCTTCTTGTCAATATCAGAGAGGGGTTCCTGGAAAAGATCTTGTTGCATATTTTGCAGATTATGGCATAAATTACGTTGCGGAATTCACACGTAAAAGGTTCCCTAATTTGGAAAGAACCATTAGGGAAACTGACCAATGAGGTCTGGACAATGAAAGAAACACAAAGGTATAGAATATGTTTCAGCAGTGGTTTTCATGGGTAGATCTGCTTGATACTGTCTTCTAAGTCTTTCTCCTGATGGGACAAAGCTGCTACATTTGAGACGCCCCAATGCTAGATCATCTAATCTTGCTTTCATTGGGTGTTACTGCAGTGTTACACACTTTTAAACTTCTTTATATGAATCAGTCTTAGCGTCTCTTCTTCAGGACAATGTCTGCATTGCAGTTATTTTCTGCCTCTCCAAGATTGTTGCCATTTTCATGGATCCTGTGATGTCTAAGAACTTGATTTTGCACTGTCTAACGACTGTTGATGGGAATTAGCAGCTGATGACCAAGCTGCTGCACCAAACTCCAGTTGGGATCTTATCGCTCCATTATAAACTTTCTGTAGGGTTTTAACATTCGCTCCTCATCCTGTACCTGCCAATTTTATAAGTAACCCTAGTCGTCTCCTGGCCTTCACTTCTACATTTTCTATATTTTTGCTCCAGGTGAGGCTTTCATCAAATGTCACTCCAAGATAAGTCGGGAAGCTTTCTTCCTTTACCAAGGATGTTCCCAGGTAATTTTAACAGGCTTTGTCCCTGTGGGGGAAAAGATACAAGAGTTGTGGATGTTTTGTCTGTGTTGATGGTAACATGCCACTTTTCTGTCCATGTCATTAAGATATCCGTTGCTTGCTGCATTCTTAGATTCGCCATTGTGGTGTGTTTATCAGTTCACCAGATTGCCACATCATCTACATACAAGCCATCCTTTACTGCTGTAATGATATAAACAAGAAAGAGAGTTGTAGTGATAACTCCTCCCTGTGGTACCCCTTGATGAAGCAACAATTTTCTGCTTTACAGGCCATCAAGAGCGACTTTAGTTCTCCTGTTGTGTAAGAAAGACTGGATCCATCTTAGCCTGTTGTCTTGGATTCCACTTCTTTTCAGTTTTGTAATGAGGTCATCTTTCCACACTTTGTCAAAAGCTTGTCTGAAGTCGACCCACACCGCCAAGACTTTTTCCTTCTCTTGGAAGGCATCCTCTACAGCTTGTGACAGGTAGGTGACTTGGTCTTCTATGCTGTAAATTTCTCTATATCCAGCCTGCTCTGACACCAAGATCTGCTCAGATTTTAAAAACAAACATTCGATGTGAGATGACTCATCAACATTATACCATATAGCAGGTCCTCGCAGAACCTCACTCTCATCACAGCTTGCCTGGATGAAACTCAATATCTCACTAGATTCCCAAACTCATGCACTTTCAACCCAAGTTGTCACATATCATGTGTCCATCTTCATACTGGTCGGCCTCTAGCCCTCTTTTCTGGCACCATGCCGTCTGCTGCTATTCTTTCTAATCCGCTGTGGTGCTTGATATGGCCAAAATATTTCAGTTTCTGATATGACATAACTATTATATAATAAATCAATGAAGACAACTGATATATAACTTGCCTACACTACGATATACAGACAGAGCAGTGACAACTGATATTTAACTTGCCTACACTATGATACACAGACAGAGTAGTGATACACAGACAGAGCAGTGACAACTGATATATAACTTGCCTACACTATGATACAGCGGCGTCCGTGGCTAAGGCGTTGCGAGTCCGACTCGTAAGCCAGCATACCGCGATCGAAACCTGCGTGGGCTGCGTGGATTTTTATCGTGGTATGGGACGTCGCAGGTCGACCCAGCCTAAAATGGGTACCAGGATGGGCTGTCCTGGGAAAGTAAAGACAGCCGGCGTAATGCTGACCACATTACCCACAGAGTGCTGACGGTCTGTAAAAATATGGGACGCTCTGCCCATATGCCCGATGCGCCGAAAGGCGTGAAAAGGAACTTTACTTTTTTTTTTACACTATGATACACAGACAGAGTAGTGATACACAGACAGAGCAGTGATACACAGACAGAGCAGTGACACACAGACAGAGCAGTGATACACAGACAGAGCAGTGACAACTGATATATAACTTGCCTACACTACGATACACAGACAGAGCAGTGACAACTGATATATAACTTGCCTATACTACGATACACAGACAGCAGTGACAACTGATATATAACTTGCCTACACTACGATACACAGACAGAGCAGTGACAACTGATATATAACTTGCCTACACTACGATACAGACAGAGCAGTGATACACAGACAGAGCAGTGACAACTGATATATAACTTGCCTACACTACGATAGACAGAGCAGTGAAAACTGATATATAACTTGCCTACACTACGATACAGACAGAGCAGTGATACACAGACAGAACAGTGACAACTGATATATAACGTGCCTACACTACGATACACAGACAGAGCAGTGATACACAGACCGAGCAGTGACAACTGATAAATAACTTGCCTACACTATGATACAGACAGAGCAGTGATACACAGACCGAGCAGTGATACACAGACAGAGCAGTGATACACAGACAGAGCAGTGACAAGAGCAGTATTACCTTCTGTGTGCCATGACAATCATGCGCAGTCTGTCGCCCATATCATGCATCTCCGTTATGTGAACAAACGTCCCCACTTTATAGACGTCATCCAGCCGGTCAACCACATCAGACTCATTGCTGGCAACATTGCAATAATCAACATTAAAATCAACACAACGAGAACAGGACATCAAAATTATAAGACTAGAACTAGACAACGTCATAAAAATATACATCTGAGACTAGAAAATAAAAAGCATCAAAATCAATTAGTGATAATCTTCTGATTTCTGGAAAACGAGGCAGAGGCCGACCACCAAGAATGTGGATATAAGACATTGGCTACGAAAGCCCACAGGGCTATAGAATTGGCTATGGAAAGAAAATGACTTTCAGGCGTGCTATGAAGAGAGCGACGCAAAGGGCAGGACATGCGGACCGTTTGATAATCTTGTTCTTTCAGTCCAAGCTGAGTGGTGTTGGCAGGCATGTCTATCCACAGCCTTCGGTACTTTCAATCAATCTGGACACCGATGATCTTAACCACTCAGCATTCTCTATCTGCCCCCCTTTCCCCCGGACATGATGCACTACAGTTTCCTCCTCCTTAGAGTGTGACCAAAGAATGTAGATTGTTTGCTTCTGATGTGAGTACTCAGCTCTCTTCATGCGTTCATTTCTTTGAAGACATCTTCATTAACAGAAAACATCAAATTATACAGATGGAAAAAAAAAAAAAAATCAATACAGTGAGTACATGAACAACTGATCTCTATCTCTCTCACACACATGCACCAGAAAGAACCTGATCACACAATGAAGACCAGAAGAAGAGATGAAACACATTCCAAAAACAGAGATAATGATGAACACTGAGAGATTTCTTGATAGAAAGCAATGAGGTGTAGAAGACAAGTACTAAAACTTCCCAGGCATCCTCGAATGTAGCATGCCATGTACAGCTGGCCCCATCAGGTCTATGTTGTACTGCTTGTCAACAGAGTTTACTCCCAACAAACTGACAGCTTGTTTACGTCAGATATTTAACACCCCAATTATTTCATTTTTTCAATAGTCTACTGTAGCCCACCCCCCCCCCCCCCCCCCCCCCCCCCCCCACAAATAAAAAAAAATTACGGTGAACAATGAATTCAAAGACATAAGTTAATGCACATGTTAATATTTTTGCACACTATATGTACTTAATAAAAAAATACTAATATACTGTACACAACAACACATGAAAGAAATACATTGGTGAGTCGGTAAAAAAACCAAACAGAAATAGTAAAAAAAGCAAAAGGTTTAAAATCATAAGAGAGAGGTAGGGAAAAAGAAGGAGGCAGCAAAAGAGGTTTAAGAAACATCAGAAAAAGTAAATAGTTCCAGTCAACTCACTTTTCATCTTTTTTCAAAAATACCCCAGCATAGGGTAGGTTAAATTTGATCTTCCTACGGAGAAGTTCCATCAAATCTGGGTGCGTAACCTGACAAAAGACAACAAAATAAATCTGAAACATGACAGAAACTTCAACAGAAAAACAATATTTTACATAAAATTATATGCACAAAACTTGTCACACTTTATTCAGCATTCAAAGTGATTTTTACCATTTTTAAAAAGCAAAATCATGACATTTGCAAAATGATTTACCATAGTTTGTAGAACAATCAGTTAAGTGCTGCCTCTGTAATACAATTTTATTGCAATGGATCTATAGCTCTTTCAGTTACGGCTTTAGTTGCACAAAATGTGTTGCATACATCCATCTCTTCTTGTTGACGTGGTTAGTGCCTTGTGGGAGAGCGTGTACAATTCGGAGGAGCAGATGGATCACCACAGTCAGGTGAGATTGATGCAGTTGGGCGTGGCAGATGCTCGAGGCTCAGAGGAAAGGCAAGACGGACATTTAATCAGAATACTACTGGCACCATTAGTATCGGAACTCTTCACTGGCTGCTGAAGATAGGGACGGAGCGCTTATGAGAATGCCCTGAGTGCTGTGATGTCGGTTTTGAATCAAATCAAATCTCTTCATGTTTTCCCAACTGTATCATCATCAATTGTGCATCTGTAGCTTTCCTTCCAAAATAAGCTGAACTGGGTCAAAACATGACACTACGGCATTCATGACATTTCCATCGCTATCTTCAGCAGCCAGCAAAAAAGTTAGAACTATGATGGCACCAATAAAAACATGACTATATGTCCGTCCATCTCTATCTTCAGCCGCCAGCAACAAGTTAGAACTATGATGGCACCAATAGAAACATGACTGTATGTCCGTCCATCTCTATCTTCAGCAGCCAGCAACAAGTTAGAACTATGATGGCACCAATAGAAACATGACTGTATGTCCGTCCATCTCCATCTTCAGCAGCCAGCAACAAGTTAGAACTATGATGGCACCAATAGAAACATGACTGTATGTCCGTCCATCTCTATCTTCAGCAGCCAGCAACAAGTTAGAACTATGATGGCACCAATAGAAACATGACTGTATGTCCGTCCATCTCTATCTTCAGCAGCCAGCAACAAGTTAGAACTACGATGGCACCAATAGAAACATGACTGTATGTCCGTCCATCTCTATTTTCAGCAGTCAGCAACAAGTTAGAACTATGATGGCACCAATAGAAACATGACTGTATGTCCGTCCATCTCTGTCTTCAGCCGCCAGCAACAAGTTAGAACTATGATGGCACCAATAGAAACATGACTGTATGTCCGTCCATCTCTATCTTCAGCCGCCAGCAACAAGTTAGAACTATGATGGCACCAATAGAAACATGACTGTATGTCCGTCCATCTCTATCTTCAGCAGCCAGCAACAAGTTCATGTGCTTATGACAGAACAAATCTAATGGAAAAATTTACCAACAAACAGAGAAGGATCATGGTTGACCTTAGCGCCGTCTGCTGCTTGTCTGGGCACCAGAGGAAAGACAAAAATCAACAGAAAATGTAAGATAACTGGAACCAGAACCAAGGAGACATGCACAAAATCTGTTCTGGTTTTATCTCTAGTAACAATGGTCACCGATTGTTTTATCATTTAGCAACTGAACACAGCATGTTTCAGTGGCTAGTGCACTTGTTTGCTGACCCAGCAGTCATGGGTTTTAAGCCAGCTCCTTAGTTTTAATGATCAAATGGCCCTCAATGGGTCTACATCACCCCAGCCACCTTTACTTCCCACAATATTTCCTGTAGCCATTTTAGGTTGGGTCACCTCTGGGAGCCCATCTCAATCCTTGTTTTATTTTTAAAATCATCTCAGTGACGAGTCGAATACAAAACAATTGTCAATATGCTAGTCACTGCCCCCTGGCTAAAACAGTCATCCAGGATAATCAGCCCACAAGAGCATGCTTTCTAACACATTATGTCTCATGCAGACACTGAATGTAATCAGTTACTGTTCAAGTCTATCAAAGACCATTTCACATGTTTTTGTTTTTTTAAATTTCTGGTCTGCCAAAACTATAGAAATCAATTTAGATATTTGAGCATGCAAGGTGATGCATGTTGCATTTTGGGCACTCAGGGCATTCTCACAAGCGCTCAGTCCCTATCTTTAGCAGCCAGTGAAGAGTTCCGATACTAATGGTGCCAGTAGTATTCTGATTAAATGTCCGTCTTGCCTTTCCTCTGAGCCTCGAGCATCTGCCACGCCCAACTGCATCAATCTCACCTGACTGTGGTGATCCATCTGCTCCTCCGAATTGTACACGCTCTCCCACAAGGCACTAACCACGTCAACAAGAAGAGATGGATGTATGCAACACATTTTGTGCAACTAAAGCCGTAACTGAAAGAGCTATAGATCCACTGCAATAAAATTGTATTACAGAGGTAGCACTTAACTGATTGTTCTACAAACTATAGTAAATCATTTTGCAAATGTCATGATTTTGCTTTTTATACATTTAAAGTGATCACAAACAACGAAGATCGCAGTATAAGATCCAGCTGCCTCTCTAAAAGATACCTCAGAAAAGAAAACTACAGGCAGATCAAGACAGGCCTGGATAAAGAATCTGGCTACATGGGCTGGCCGCGGCATCTGACTGACAGAAGCAGAGCGAGCTGATCAGACATTCTCAGCAACAGCTGGTGCCCCAATGATATGTGGTGTCGGCCGGGTGACGAACTCCTTGTGGTCCGGGTTCACTCCCGGGGGTAGGCAGAAAAGCCACATTTCTCCCAGATTAACGGTACCTATAATGGAATCGAGGCCGAAGGGTTGCGATATCCATAGTACCGAGCCAAAGGGTTTACAACTCATGGTTTCTGGATACGTTAAAAAAAAAAAAAAAAAAAATAGGACATTGATGATGATGTATATGTTTATCTTTATGCCCTATTTATTGTGGTTACTGTTCAATTAGCAACATTTTCTATGGTTGCAAGAGCTAAGATCTGCTAAGAGTAAGAGAGACAAACATATTCAACATTTGTATTCAGATATGTTTTTAAAAAATTACCTCAATCATTTTCACAAATCGTGGAAAGACAGGATGTCTACTGATGGCAATAATTGGGACAATTGGCAGGTATGATGGAATGGTCATCGTCGTCAATGCACCGACTGGGTTAAAGTTGCTCACAATCTCCTGTGCTTCTTCCTGCGTTGGCCCTTGAGCATTATCGTCTTTCTGAGTATTTTCGCCCTCATCATCATCACTTTTTTTATTTAGTAGTTGAGAAGAGGTAGAAAAACAGCGCCCATTGTATTGCACAATGTTCGAGTTTTCGCTAAATAAACCCTTATGGCAGCCAGGCCAAACTGCGTATCGCTGGAAGCTCGCGATTCTAGCGTGTCTGTGAAATGATCTGCATTTAGAAAACGACCCTAAAGATGTCAGCTTTGCACCAGACGAATGTGTAAGCCTCCTAAATGCAACTTTTCCCAGTCCTTGACATTTTAACACCACAAACTCCGCTTGTTTCTTCTGCCAGCAGATGATGCAACGAAGGAGTGACAGACGACATTGACAACCTCGCGTGTGTTTTTGCAAACATACTACACGCATTGCTGACATGTTGATTGTTAAAATTAGATGAAACGCGTCTGGTCCCAGAGCTTTGAGAAGGACATCTGTTCAAGTTAATGCTGCAAGCTTTTAGTAAAAAGCTCGTGTTATTTATTTTCATGCCTGTTTTTCTCAGGAGCGCGGCCATTGTGATACAACGGGTAAATAAAATTCTTCAAAGTTTAGTGGAACAAATTTGTAAAAATTGAAACACAAAATAAAACAATACTACACATAACAATATTAAGATTCTTTTGGAAAAAATGCAAGATTGTATTTGAAATTAATTCTTAAAAATGGCAGATTATTATTAGAAATAGAAACACGGCGTGTTCTTATTGAAATATCTGCAGGTTTGTAATTTTATGTGACAAGCAAGTCACGTGATATTTTTACAAAATGGCCTTCACGATGGTTCCTGGAACAGTCTGTGTGTTCAAGAAATGCCAGCGTGAGACAGTTATTTCTTGGACTGTGCCATTTGACCTTTGACGAAGGCAATGAAGAAGAGAGCAGAACCAAACAATGGCTCTAAATCTGATACAGATAGGGCTAAGCGTATTTACAGGTAATCAGGCTTGTTGAATAACAACACGAGAGAAAAACAAACTTTCAAAATGTGAAAATTGAATATAAAATATTCCCACTTTACCCACATGTTATCGTCATCATATAACGCCGTATTGTGTATTTTATCTTCCTCATGTTTGTCACTGTTTACTGCTGTTTGTTTACCAACTGTGTATTGTAACTAATAAATTATTATACTATGAATAATTACTGCAGTATAGTTAATAGAAATAATAGTAAATATGGCACTCTTCAGAGTACAGTAATTAAGTACTTTAGTCAAATTTTCAAAATGCCCTCTACACCAATAAAACCAGCACAGTTAGATAGCTGTAAACAATCTCTTTCCAATGGTGCCTCATTTAGGCTTGTATGTCATTTGTGAGCTGAGATATGTAGGTTTTGTGGAGATGAGATGTGAAAAACACCTGTTGAAAACTTGCGTCTCAGAAACAAGAAGTTTTCTCTGTGCAACCAAACTGCGCACTTATCGTTTTGGCTTTGTTTGCATTGGACAAGATGGCAGACAATGAGACACAGCCACATAATAGCGATTGCCTGAAAAATGTAACTGTAAATCTAAAAAGCCACTGATAAGAAAGAAATTTTATATACAAATGTAAAATTGGATGGAGAATTCAGTTATAACTAGCATTACCTGTACGAGTAATATTAAAGCCTAAAGCCAACCTTTAATTCATACTTACCGCTATTTTCACAGCAATAATAGCGATTGCCTGAAAAATATCACTGTAAATCTAAAAAGCCGCTGATAAGAAAGAAATTTTAAAAACAAATGTAAATTGGACGGAGAATTCAATTATAACTAGCATTACCAGTTCGAGTAATGTTAAAGCCTAAAGCCAACCTTGAATACTTATCGCTATTTTTAATAAAACTGATATAACAGAAAAACAGAGAATGCCCGGCTGTCGTAGACATGCGCTGTTAATCGGGTTCGTTCCCGCCGTTTTCAGCTATTTATAGGTGGTGAAAATCACACCAATCGCAAAATTTCATGAGAGATTAGGACCCATCCCGAAACCAGCCGACATTTCCCAAACAAGTTTCGAACGGTTTCCATGGTAATGGAAATTGCCGAACGCCGTAGTCGCTACAGTAATAATAGGGTCCAAAATTATTCACTGCAAAAAACATAACGAAGGTTATGTAGTAAAAACATTTAGGCCATCATCATCAGTTTCCACTTCTGCCGTCATTGCTCGATGGATAGCAATGTTTAGACGTTAAGCTAAGTGCCGTGGGGAGGAACAGTTTTACGATCCATTGAAGCGTCATTGGGAAGGAATAGATTTTGAGCTCTTGTTGAAGCGGCATGGGAAGGAGTAGTTTTTGTATCCATTAAAGCGTCGAGGGGAGGATAATTTTCGATACATTGTTCACAATAGTCCCTGACTCGCGTTGTGGGTTCCAGGGCAACATGTTTGAGGGGGAAAAAAAAGAATACATCCACTGCCACCTACAAAACATGTTGTAAAAGGCAACTAATTAATTAGGACTTTGCTGAAATCGGATGGGTTGGGGCGAAAGGCGCAGATAAGTTCAAAACATTAAGCAAGCCTATCCTATCCCCATACTGGACTTGAGGATTTAAATAATGTAAAGCTGTTTGAAGTATAAAAAACACATGCATAGAACATTGCCTTATGAAGATATGGACTTGGCTCAGCGTTACCATAAATACTTCACTGCCATAGAGCTAATCAGGACCATAGATAATGCAGCTGAAATTACTAGGACTTTTCAAAAAACAAGTTATGAGAGAAATTGCTCTTGTGCCATAAATACACAGAGCCAGGATAGGCAGGAGCAAATGTGAGGGGATAGTTTAAAGAGCTTCACAGGTAATAATATAAACAAAATCAACATGTTGAGATATCAGATGACATAGAGCACATATATCAGATGACATAGAGCACATATATCAGATGACATAGAGCACATATATCAGATGACATAGAGCACATATATCAGATGACATAGAGCACATATATCAGATGACATAGAGCACATATATCAGATGACATAGAGCACATATATCAGATGACAAAGAGCACATATATCAGATGACATAGAGCACATATATCAGATGACATAGAGCACATATATCAGATGACATAGAGCACATATATCAGATGACAAAGAGCACATATATCAGATGACATAGAGCACATATATCAGATGACATAGTGCACATATATCAGATGACAAAGAGCACATATATCAGATGACAAAGAGCACATATATCAGATGACAAAGAGCACATATATCAGATGACATAGAGCACATATATCAGATGACATAGAGCACATATATCAGATGACATAGAGCACATATATCAGATGACAAAGAGCACATATATCAGATGACATAGAGCACATATATCAGATGACATAGAGCACATATATCAGATGACAAAGAGCACATATATCAGATGACAAAGAGCACATATATCAGATGACATAGAGCACAGATATCAGATGACATAGAGCACAGATATCAGATGACATAGAGCACAGATAGCTCCTCAATGCCGGGCACAGAAAGAAGTAGAATGCTGAGAATAAACATCTTTAGCATTCGAGCCTTTGCAGTTTTTTTTTGCCACAGATAACGAACGACCGCCTCCATTCGTCTCTGTGACCCCAGGTGTTTGTAGGTTGGTCTGATAAATATCTCTCTACCGTCGTCTTGGTTTGCTCCTTGTCTGTCTATGTTCAACTACTGTTTACGCAGTTTATCAGTCTCTTTTCTGCCATTCTCTCTATATCACTTGGCCGCCACAGTCTTGTTAGCCCTCATGTCAGTTTAGTTGTGATATAAACAGTTTATGAATAAGTTTGGGTGCTTTCTTTATATCCTACCCCAAACAGGGGAAATCCACAGGTCCGTGGGACAGTCTAATATTTTAGGGGGTGGTAGAAAGGCTACATCGTCATGAGACCTAGGCTGCACTATCTCGTGTGACGTAGGTAGGTTGGGGTAAGGGCTAGTTCTAGATGTTTTGGAGTCGTTAAAAGCATCATAAAAGCCTGGAAACAAAGTCTTACCACCCTTTAAAATGTTGGACTGTCCTGTGACGTCATATGGGGTAGGATATTGCGAAAAAACCTTAGGTTGTTGCTACTCTTGATTCTCTGCTGTTTGCATTATTGTTGTGTCCAGTATTTGAGACAGGGTTGGAAGTAAAAGTGACCATTATAGTTATAATGAAATAAACTCTGTTGGCAGCCAGGCCAAATTATGTGCTGCTGGAAATTTACATTAATAAGATAATGCAGTGGTTAATGTATAAATATAATAGTGATGAAAATGCATGCTAATTAAGATAATACAGAAACAGGTCTAAAATAGTATGAACTACTCTTGTGGACCTTATAGAGAGAACAGAAGACTCACAATTTAAACTAAATCCCTGGTCTACCCAACTTGTGCTCTCAGCTTTGTGGCAGTGAAACTTGGTCAACTCAAGAAAATGTGCTCATTTCATGTCCTCAGGAAACAGTAACCACAATAAATAGGGCATACAGATAAACATATACATCATCATCAAAGTACTATAACTTATACATCTGAGTAAGAAGACACAGACAATAAATTGCACAGTTTATTGCCTGGCATATTTCGCTGTATCTCGATCTGTTAAAGATTCACTTATTTGCATCGTTTATTTAATTGTTGCTATAGTAGTATGCACCTGATGAGATACAGCGAAATATGCCAGGCAATAAATTGTGCAGTCTATTGTTTGTGTCTTCTTTGTTTAAAGTATTCAATCTTGTTTTCAATGAACTGTTCAGGTGTGAAGATTGCATCTGAGAAGCTTCCAAAATCCCATCTGTTCTTTTGCCAGCTGGGGTTCTGTCAAGGGTCTCAGCCTCATTTCTGTTATCATAGCATATATTTGTCTGACATGAAAGAGTTGCTTCCCTTCTGTCAGTGGCCACTAGAATTGTAGAATGCACTAATCTGTTATTGGGGGTGGGGGTAACTTTTGAAATGGTATTTAGAATGTGTTCATGATAACTGACTTGACTGTTTTAACTGGTTTCATAAAATATAAACAGGAAATTTCTCAGAGAAGGAAGTTGTTAAAGGGGAATTAGTTTATCTTGTAATACTGTAGCCTAGTATTTGTGTTATAAAGTCATTTAGCATCCTTGATTAGTGTCTGACATTAGTCTTGCTATTTGTCATTTGTTTGTTTATTCTTTCTTTAAAAAAAAAAAAAAAAACAATAGAGCTGCTCTGGAGTCAATTAAATGTCTTGATGGAATCAACAAAGGAAAGAAAGCTTATCGGGAAGTGTTCAGCCCAGATGCCGTTGGATTGCGCAATAAGTAAGTACTGTATAGTGCTGTATTTTCTGGTTATCATCCAAATTGCTAATTACCCCTTTACCATTTTTTACTAATGACCCATGCCATCTTTATTAATGTTTTTTTATTGTTGTTGTTGCACTCATTGTGTTCTGATATGATCATGATGGACTCAGGAAAATACTTTCTCTTTTTTTTTAAACTTTACCATTGTTTCTCTCCTGTTATGTATTACATTTCTCTTAACTCATAGAGAATGAATTTTTTTTTATGTTTTGAAAATTACTAACCATAAATCATATATGTATAAAAAGAAATCTTTCTTGTTCTTTTTTAAATGAGTTGATAGACAGATAGATACTGGCCTGCAAATGAGTTGATAGACAGATAGATACTGGCCTGCAAATCTGAAGGTGCAAGGACCCAAATCCATATTGACACAGATTTTTGTCTTTCAAAAATAACCAGGCTCCCATGTTGACCCAGCTAAAATATGTGCCAGGTGGTGTGAAGTAGGTGTGACTAACGTGGTAATGACATCCACCCCCCCCCCCCCCCCCTTTCATATAGAGCTCTAACACTGTATTTACTTTTTACATTTTATTTTATACAGTTTATTTAAATGATATGGATAAGTTCCTAAATTCTAGTCTAAATGAAGTTCTTGCTGTAAAATGATAATGTTTAGACCTAGCTTTGACTGACAATTGATTATGTAGATAATTCACTCAGAAAAATTATCATGTAACCTTATTCTGTGCACATTTTCAGGCTGAAAGATTACTGTGAGCGGTTGATGTTTTTCAACCCTGTAGAGTATGGACGTAAAGCAGAGGAAGTATTATGGCGCAAAGTTTTCTACGATGTCATCCAAGTTGTTAAACGAAGCAAAGATGTAAGTGTTGGTGAACTTAGAAATCTTGATCATCCAGCATTTGACATTCTGAGGGTGGCTCTGCGGCATTCTATCTTCTTTGATGGCACTGCCTGTTACATTGTATCTTTAGCCATTTGGGAATGAGTGAACAGTGCAGAGGCGCAAATAGATCATTACAGTCTAAGGAAAAGGATGCTGCGAAAAGTTACCAAGGAATCTGGCGACGCTCAAGATTCAGTGGAAGGATGAGGCGGATATACAACCAGGCGGTTACTGGCACTATCGGAATTGGAACTCTTTGCTTGCTGCTGAAGGTGGGGACTGAGCACTTATAGGAGTGTCCAGAGTGCTGTGAGGTCGATTCTTAATTCTACATTCAACACTGTTTCTTCAGAAAAAAAATATTCAAGAATTAAAATGCTGATTATGTTGTCTTATTTAGAAATTAATGTCATATTTACTCCAGTTTATTTTATTGCATATATGAAGGACTGATAGTGTTATGCACATTTTAAAATGTGAGAAGTGAGCACGGCAGAGGTCTGGTTGTTAGCCCTGTAGAGCCAGCTTGTCACACTTGTCTAGATCTGTGTGGTGTGAGACTGGTTAGTTAGGTTCAGTGTGGTGTGAGACTGGTTAGTTAGGTTCAGTGTTTTGACTACCACATGTCACACTTGTCTAGATCTGTGTGGTGTGAGACTGGTTAGTTAGGTTCTGTGTGGTGTGAGACTGGTTAGGTTCTGTGTGGTGTGAGACTGGTTAGGTTCTGTGTGGTGTCAGACTGGTTAGGTTCTGTGTGGTGTCAGACTGGTTAGTTAGGTTCAGTGTTTTGACTACCACATGTCCATTGTTCTCTACAGCACATTCGACATCATGGTTCAGTGGAGACTGCCTATCGGACACACCTGGCTGCTGCGGCAGGTTACTACCAGCATCTTGTCTTCCGGCTACAGCGAGAGTTCTCCCTGCGGCTGGCAGGTGTCATTGACTACCACCAGTTACCTGAAATCAGAGCAGGTAGGATCCTCTGTGTTGATCTCATCTGACAGAAATCAGTTTCATTTTTGTTCACAAAGAAATCTGGGACTAGAAAGATGAACCAGTGGATTGGGTTATTTATTAGGGACATTATAACAGTATTTCTGTCTGGTTTATGAACTGGTACCTGTGATGTCATAAAATCACGCAGTAGCAGTCCTTAACTTCATAGCAAATGAGACCCCAAAGTTGCTCCAGCCAATGAAAACCTGTCCCTTGTGGACAAATTGACACAGACTGCAATCTTGACAAATCTAACAGCATGTATACGCATTGCATAAGGCAGCAGTCAGAAGTGCCAACACAATCAGTCCTAAACTAAAAATGCAGTTCATCGTCGACGGAAGCAGTAGTTACAGCACATCAGTAGTTACACCTGCAGTCAGTCGCATAAGGCACAAGTATCTTCAGAGTAATAAATATCAACACATGGTCACAAATGCAGAGTTTAAAGGAGACAGCACCTAAAATATAAACAAGAGAGTTAGAGAGGAACAATATGACAAAGTTGTGAAGGAAAGTTAGAGATGAACGGTCTGGCAGCAAAGTTGTGAAGGAAACTGTCGGACTTAGCTAATGATTGGACAGCTTGCCCTGAGATGGATCTAAGGACCAGGGAAAGATTCAGTGAAGAAGCATAAGTCTCAAATACTGTCTTATTAGGGGGGTCAGGTTGTTAATGTTACAGTTTGTCTATTGTCCTCATCACTGTCTAGAAGTTTGTTGTTTACCAAATACCCCCTGGGTATTCTCTGATGCTGTTCATGATCCTTCTAGAATAGTCAATAACATATCATTTATGAAATAATTTACACTTATACACTTGTAGAATTCTCACCCTTGATTGTTTGCCAATTGGCCCATGGTCAAATTTTTGTTGTTTGCAGGTCGAAGGAATGACACCAGCAGTGTGAAGACAATCAATCCCAGCATCCAGGAGTGGGCCCAGAGAGCTTGCCATCGGTGTCTTATCTGCTTGGGTGATATTTGTAAGTTGATTTCTTCCTTCCTGCTTTCCCTTCATCTGAGTGGTATTTGAGAACCAGGGATCTCATCTCCACCTGCACTTAGTTTAAACTAGAGGTTTACAGGCAGATGAAGCAGGGTATGGTGGTAGGATGATTCACATACAGTGATTTGAAGGCATTTTCTTAACATGTGTTTGTCAAATGTCTTTGTCATCTGTTTAGCTTATTACATTTGTGAGAATCTTATTCAGTCCTTGGAGATTAAAAATTAACTTTATTGAATGTGTACTGCTGATCAGGGTGTTTCCTTTAGGCAACGAATGGTCATGCTGTTGGAAAGAAGCTGGTTGTCTGAATTAGAATGAGGCAGTGTCAAAACAGAGCTTACTAGAAGTGACTTGTAGATATACTGTCATGAAATAGGTCAAAGACTCTTTTTACACCAGTGGCACAGCGGGCATATGAGGCTGGACTTATATTTTATAGACCAGTTGGCCCTCGAGAAGTGATGTGGTCAGCGTAATGCTAGCTACCTTTGTTTCCCAGGCATTACCTTATACTCAGTTTTGGATTATTTGATCTGATCAAGTTTTGTTTTTTGTTTTTTAAATAACTGTTTGCTTTCCAAGATCAACATCTCAAGGGTGGGAATCAAACAGATACAAATCCTGGAAATCCGGTTCAACTGCATAGCAGTATAGCACAGTTATATTGGGGCACCACTACACGGTTACGAAGTAACCTATTGTCCAGTGTGGGGACACTCAACAGCAGCTAGTTTTTTTTTTTAAGGATATTGTGGACAGTCTTGGTTCCCTCTTATGGCATGTATAGTAGGTTACTGTTGCAGTTCTTTGTTTTGCTTGTCTGCCCTGGTAATAAAAACGGTAACTTTAGATGTTTATTAACCTACTATTTTTGCAGCCCGCTATATCTGTGATGTGGATCGAATGTCAATCCCAACTACTGCCTGCCGATACTACCACCAGGCTTTCATGCTTTTCCCAGAAATTGGTACGTATGTGCTTCCATAAATTACATGGTCACAGGGCAGAATGTTTTCACACACTTTTTTTTAGCTTTTAGGTCTTCATGATGAGTTTATAGCAAGCTTCATGTGATAACTTCTGTTGACACTTTTAACATAACTGCTTTCCTTCCCTTTGACTAAGAAAACAGTTTTGTTGACTGAGACAGCTATAGAGGGCACAGTGACATCATCATAAGTTTATTATGCCCTAACGTTGACCCCAAACAAATTGATTTTGTTCACGCCAAATATTCTTTCAAAATAAATGTATATGTAAAAATAATTATGTACCCACAACATCTATACACTGCAGTGGCAACCTCTACCAAAGCTGTCGTATAGACATATTGGCCACAGTTGGTGTTTATTCTGGCGACAGTTAATAATACCGCAGGCCATCTTGGGGTAGGAATGGCTGCTTCGCAGTAATAGTAGGAACCTAAATCATTAAAGAAAAAAGTATTTTTGGGTGTTTCCACATTTCACAGTCTTTGCTCGTTTTTGTTTGTTTTCTCTGATATGACATTTATGTTCTCCCTGCATACAGGTATGCCCCATAATCAGCTGGGGACACTGGCAGGGTCTCGCTATTCTGGATGTGAGGCTGCCTACCATTATGTTAGATGGTAATTTCAGTGTGCTGCTTGTTGTCTAGTTCATTTTGTGTAGTTGTGTGTTTCTTGCAGCCTGATGTTTGCAGTGCACAAATTATTCAAAATCTCTATGACATTCTTGGTCTGAACCTGTAACAAAAGAAATCCATGTAGTCGGTGTCTCATAGCTTGATTGTTTGAGTGTGCATCTTTCCGATGGGTAGAGAACACGACACACACACACATTGTAATTGTAACTGATTCAGAAAGCATGCTGAGGAAGATCAGAACAGGTATGCTTCCTGCAGAGTGGCATGCTTCGCTGCGGAGGACACAAGTGAGGAGTATTGTCTGGATTTTTTCACCGGGTTGCGCCGGTGTGTTGGGAAATTAACAGGTGAACAGACTGGCTGGCTCTGCACAACTTGATGGGATACTGCTACATGATAGGGCAGACGTGGTTAGTGCCCTTGTGGGAGAGCGTGTACAATGCGGAGGAGCAGATGGATCACCACAGTCTGGTGAGATTGATGCAGTTGTGGGTGACGAGAGGTTCTGGCAGAAGCTCAAGGCTCAGAGGAAAGGCAAGACGGACATTTAATCAGAAAGCTACTGGCACCATTAGTATCTGAACTCTTCACTGGCTGCTGAAGATGGGGATGGAGCGCTTATTGGAATGCCCCTGGTGCTGTGATGTCGGTTCTTGAATCAATTCCAGTTTGCATCAGTGAATTGGACCTGATTAGGCGTCTCTTTTTTCTTCTTCTTCCTTATGTCCATCCACTTCTGCACTCTAGTCCTATTCCAGAATCGGAGTGTTGCATGCACTTCCATTTTACAGATCTGACACATTTGTATGCAGACTGTTGGTTCCTTGTCTCTCAAGCAGATTCACTCCAGCTTTAAAGGAAGCTCCCCGTTAGTCGACTCTGACGACTCTGCCTTTGGATAGACAGTTTGTCTGTTCTTGTGTTTGCCACAATGGGGCCCCACGTCTCACGTGAGAAAGTTCTCTTTCATTGTTTAGTGATAGATGGTCCTGGATACCGGCTGAGATATGGGAACCAGCCAAGGCCTTCCTCTACCATCCCATTGGTCGGCTCTTACACTGGCACATCCAGTCACAGTAAACTGCTCAAGCCGATTGCCTTGGCCAGGCACACGTATGACATGGCTCTGACCAGTCCCATTGAAGTTATCCTGTTCTGCATGAGAGAAAAAAGTGGTTTATGTGAGGAAATGAATGCAGCTGCCTATGTATGGTTTATGGGAGGGTACGAACACAGTGTCCAGGTATAGTTTATGGGAGGGTATGAATGCAGGTGTGGTTTATGGAGGCGTATGAATGCAGCTGTCCAGGTGTGGTTTATGGAGGCGTATGAATGCAGCTGTCCAGGTGTGGTTTATGGAGGCTATGAATGCAGCTGTCCAGGTGTGGTTTATGGAGGCGTATGAATGCAGCTGTCCAGGTGTGGTTTATGGAGGCGTATGAATGCAGCTGTCCTGGTGTGGTTTATGGAGGCGTATGAATGCAGCTGTCCTGGTGTGGTTTATGGAGGCGAATGAATGCAGCTGTCCAGGTGTGGTTTATGGAGGTGTATGAATGCAGATGTCTGAGAGTGCAGTCATACTTGTATTCATTTATAACACTACATGTGTGTATGGTTGTGAGCGTGAGGTGTTCCTGTAAATCAGTTATTAAGCATTCCTTTTTTTTTTTAATGCCACAGCCTTGCTTGTGAGAAACCTTTTGATGGAGCCCGGGGTAACTTGACGCGCTTGTTTGAGAAAAATGCCAAGAGATTTCATGAGTTGAACACACCACAGGCAAGAGACCTTCCCCCTGATGAGCAGAGGTAACAACATTGTGCCACTAGTATCAAACTTGAACCTTTAACTACCATTAACAAGCACAAAAATCATAACAGATGTTTAGACTCAGGAGGGCTGCCGGGGTAATAGGGAAACATTTAATTTAAAACTAAGAGATTAGAAGATCAGGGGTGAGATCAGTTTTTTAAAAAGGAGGCAAAAGACCCTTTTGCACGCCTTCAGGCTCCCTGGGCATATAGGGCTATGTCTATATTTTATGGACCATTGGTACTTGGTGGGGATGTTATACCAGTTAATTAAAGGATAATAGATGAGATGGTTTGGCCATTTGACATGTCTAAAACAGACATCATGCCCCCCGTGTGGGTTCTGGGGCCTCATTGTGGGGAAAAGCATGTCGTAAGAGTCGATTAATTGGGGAGCTTCCTTTGAAGGCGGAGTGCATCTGCCGGAGAGGCAAGGAACCAGCAGTCTGTATTCAAGATAATGAGATTTGTAAAACTGATGCACACGCAACACTCAGGTTCTGGAGCAGGACTGCAGTTCAGTAATGGACAAGCAACCAGAGCTTTCCGCCAGAGTGTACAGCTGGTGAACGCAAAGAAGAAGATGACATGATGCAATGAAAATACAGCAGTTGAGATGTAGTGGCAGCATTAAGACCAACCTAAAGAAAGCATTTAATTCTTCACATCTCGCATAGGTCTCTGGAGGAAGAAGATCTGTTCATAGACATAATCCCAGTTCTATTTCTCAGTGTTACTGTTGCTATTTCTCAATGTTACTGTTGCTGTTTCTCAATATTACTGTATTACATTCAGCTATCACAAGTTTCTTAATCCTTTCTCCATTTAATATTTTATCAAAGCTGATGTAGCATGTACTGTCTCACAGTCATTAAGGAAGAAAATATGAGTTTTTGAG
The DNA here is from genome assembly GCA_905116865.2 of Candidula unifasciata. Classification (NCBI taxonomy): domain Eukaryota; kingdom Metazoa; phylum Mollusca; class Gastropoda; order Stylommatophora; family Geomitridae; genus Candidula; species Candidula unifasciata. Next base: position 142,348 of record CAJHNH020000022.1, read on the forward strand.
TTTCAAAGAAAAGAAATCAAAGACATCCTAAAAGATCTGAACATCAAGGACGATTGGCTTGTAAACTGAAATATTTTGGCCATATCCTATCAGAGGACTGGAAAGAATAATAGCAGAAGCAGTGGTGCCAGGAAAGAGGGGCAGGGGGTGAACAGCATGAAGATGAGCACAGCCTATAAGTGACACCTTAGGTAGAAAGGAAAGAATGGCAGGGGGTGAACAGCATGAAGATGAGCACAGCCTATAAGTGACACCTTAGGTAGAAAGGAAAGAGGGGCAGGGGGTGAACAGCATGAAGATGAGCACAGCCTCTAAGTGACACCTTAGGTAGAAAGGAAAGAGGGGCAGGGGGTGAACAGCATGAAGATGAGCACAGCCTATAAGTGACACCTTAGGTAGAAAGGAAAGAGGGGCAGGGGGTGAACAGCATGAAGATGAGCACAGCCTATAAGTGACACCTTAGGTAGAAAGGAAAGAGGGGCAGGGGGTGAACTGCATGAAGATGAGCACAGCCTATATGTGACACCTTAGGTAGAAAGGAAAGAGCATGAAGCCTGATGTGGGAGAGCTGGCAGAGACCAAGTTTCTTCGAGGCAGACCCTGATAAGAGCAACATTCTGTGAAGGACCTGCCTCGTGATGATAAAGTTGATATAGTAATGTTGGTTAGCTTTTGAAAGTTATCGCATTAGTCGTCCTATATTTTCATCTGTCTCTTACCCAAGCTCTTTCACTCATAAAGCTGATTGTTTTGTTATATCTCAGGAACTGGCATGTATCCTACATGTATTTACCCTGTGAGCTGTGGTCATAGAATGACTGCCACACTTGCCAACTGGCCACATAGTTGTGTGTTTCAGTTTTCGTCATTTAGATTGATTTTTGAATTTGGTATGGGCTCCCAAATGAAAGATCAATGCTAGAAACTATTCTTGCACATAATTTGATTTACTGTTTCTTATAAATATTTACACAGTGTTTGTTTCTCTTTGCAGACATCAGGATATTAAAAGATTTTTCACACGATTTTTCAAACTCCTGGAGATTTTTCATGGGACATCTAACAAGTAAGACTATATTTTTATGTTTTCACAGATTTTAATACTTAGACTTCTACGGTAGCAGGTAGATGACTCCTGCAGTACCTCCACAGTGTTATGACAACCTTAGACAAGTCATGCATATCTGCTGGTGTATCCGTCCATTATTTTCCGTGACTGTTCTCGTCACATGCTTGCTGGATTAGATTTTCTGCCTAGGCCATCTTTGGAGCTACCTTTTATATTATTGCTAGCAATAGTTGATGTCTGCTGATATTCTTAAGTACACCTTCACCTGTGCCACTTTATGTCTGGTGGCCATCGTCGGCAAACCCAGGACATACGGCATGGCATGCCACCAGCTGTCTTTTTAGGCAGCCAAGAAGGTGTCTCGTGGACTCATTTTGTACCCAGTCCAGTCTTTCTAGCTGGGCTCTGCTGACAGTGAGCAGGCCCAGGCGGTAGTCTATAACATGTAATACAAGTCCCTCATAGAGCAGGAACAGATAATGAGTTTTATACACCAATCAGGTAAAGTCGTGTCAGGTAATCAGAACAGAATCAAACTGAGCCAACTTTCATGTTTGTTGGTAACTTTGCAGCATTGAGATGACAGAACTGCAGCAACTATGTCAGCACGCCCTGCAAGACTTCAACCTATGCATGTTCTACGAGCCCCAGCATCAACTCAAGCAGAGAGACCCTCAAGGTGGAGCCGAGAGCCGAGACTTTCACCTGGAGGATTTTCATGAGTTCTTAGACCCAGGTGATCCGGCATCCTTCCAGTATTTGGACAACGGCATTGTCTTCACAATCTTTGGCTGTCTCATGTGTACCATACATCTGCTGGAGAAGACTGGTAGGTGAAATGCGCTTTATCGGATAACTTATTGTGTGTCAGTTTGTAGTCTCTTCATCTGTTCACTCACTGTTTAGCAGTTTATAAAGTCTCTTCACCTGTTCACTCACTGTTTAGCAGTTTATAAAGTCTCTTCACCTGTTCACTCACTGTTTAGCAGTTTATAAAGTCTCTTCACCTGTTCACTCACTGTTTAGCAGTTTATAAAGTCTCTTCACCTGTTCACTCACTGTTTAGCAGTTTATAAAGTCTCTTCACCTGTTCACTCACTGTTTAGCAGTTTTAAGTACCCTGATAAGATTAGACGGAAGATGAAATATAGAAGTTAAATGTAGAACAGCTCAAGCAAAGGCAGCTTTTTACAAAATGAAGATTTTGTGCAATCTCTGTTTGTCAATTGAGACAAGAAAAATTTCTTAAAAGCTATATAAATCATATCTTGATATATGGAAGTCAATCATGGACAGTTGGTAGATTAGTCAAAAATTATTTAGAAGATGTGGTTGTGTAGACGAAGGATAATACACTGGACAGATAAAAAGATTAATGAAGACGTCTTGAAAGAAACTGACTCGCTGAGAGAACTGATTGCCCACATCAGAAAGAGACAATCTACACTCTTTGGTCATGTGATGAGAAGGAGAAAACTGGAGTACATCGTGACAGTCGGAAAGCTGGAGGGGAGGAGAGGCAGAGGGAGACTGAGAGAAAAAATGCTGGACAGTATGACATCATGGCCTGGAGAATCATCTGTGTCAGAGTTGATTGAAAGTACACGAGACAGAAGGTTTAGACTTAAGTTTGTTTTACTTTCATGTAAGAGCCAATTGAGATGTGAGTTAAAGGGACATTTGCTTGTGATAACCAACAAAAGAGTCTCTAGCACTCCACTGATTGAATGATGTTTCCCTGTGACCTCTTTCACCATGTCTTTTGATGTTTTCAGGTTCCACAAACATCACTGCTGCCACAGCATTTCTCTTGGCACTGTTTTCTCACCTGCTCAACCACGTGGTGATCAGGCTGCAGGGATGTCTGGAGGACATGGAGCACCCAAACAAGATCCTCATTGCAGGCTCCTCATTATCATGTATGTTTACAGTTACTGTTGATGACACAATTACAGCATTTTGTACCAGTTGCCACAATGTGGTCATTATCTTCTTAGTTTTCACCAACTGCCAACTCTAGCAGCAAGTTAAAATTGTTCATCCACTTCTGGATTTTAGTCCTGTTCTATAGCCTAAATTTTGCATGCACATCCATTTAAGAGATCTGGCTTACTTTTATGCAGACTGTTGGCTCCTTGCCTCTCAGACAGATGCACCATGACTTTAAAGGGAACCCCCAAATTACAAAATGTTTGTTGATGGGGCAGTGGGTCTACCCCCCCCCCCCCCCCCCCAAAAATGGAAACCCAGACATGGATGGCCATATTCAGTGATCCAATACTAATTTGACAACACTCGCACTATTCCATATGCGACTGCTCCAGAAGATGTGGAAGAGTATGTAATTTAATAATAGTTCCAACAAGATTTCTTAGCTAGTGGGGATACATTATTATGAACAATCAAGAGCTTTACTTTTTAAGACCCTAAATAGAGAGTAGAAGTGGTTACTGGGGAGGCCAGATTTCCTTAGCATGCTCTGGCCAAATTTAAAAGTTAAACAAAATTACACTGTGATGGCTGGAGATAAGAGGAAAGAATCAGTCACACACCAGACGCTTCAATCCTGATGGAGTTGTTGGTACTAATAAATACAGAGCTGATAACTTGGCTCTACTGTTGATAGTGCTAGTGTATAAAGAGCTTATAGCTTGACCCTACTTTTGATAGGGTTCATAAATAAAGAGCTAATAGCTTGGTCCTACTGTTGATAGGACTTATAAATAAAGAGCTAATAGCTTGGTCCTACTGTTGATAGGACTTATAAATAAAGAGCTTATAGCTTGGCCCTACTGCTGATAGGACTTATAAATAAAGAGCTAATAGCTTGGCCCTACTGTTGATAGGACTTATAAATAAAGAGCTAATAGCTTGGCCCTACTGTTGATAGGACTTATAAATAAAGAGCTAATAGCTTGGCCCTACTGTTGATAGGACTTATAAATAAAGAGCTAATAGCTTGGTCCTACTGTTGATAGGACTTATAAATAAAGAGCTAATAGCTTGGCCCTACTGTTGATAGGACTTATAAATAAAGAGCTTATAGCTTGGCCCTACTGCTGATAGGACTTATAAATAAAGAGCTTATAGCTTGGCCCTGCTGTTGATAGGACTTATAAATAAAGAGCTTATAGCTTGGCCCTGCTGTTGATAGGACTTATAAATAAAGAGCTAATAGCTTGGCCCTACTGTTGATAGGACTTATAAATAAAGAGCTTATAGCTTGGCCCTACTGTTGATAGGACTTATAAATAAAGAGCTAATAGCTTGGCCCTACTGTTGATAGGACTTATAAATAAAGAGCTTATAGCTTGGCCCTACTGTTGATAGGACTTATAAATAAAGAGCTAATAGCTTGGTCCTACTGTTGATAGGACTTATAAATAAAGAGCTTATAGCTTGGCCCTGCTGTTGATAGGACTTATAAATAAAGAGCTTATAGCTTGGCCCTGCTATGAACGAATGAATCAAGAAATGACATCACTGCACTCTGTACATTCCCACATGTGCTCCGTCTCCTTCTTCAGCAACCAACGACGAGCTGGAATGCTAATAGTACCAGTTGCAACCTGATTGGAAGTCTGGGACGCCTTCAGTTTATAATACCTTCCAGAACCTCTACATACCCCTCGTTGAATTAGTCTTTAAGATTATGGATTCCCTATCTGTTCTTTTGCACTTCCATTTGATCCCATAGAGCCTTCAACACATCCGCTTTAGCATATAGTAGCTCACCACCCAGAGGAGCAGCAGCAGTTAATCTATCAGTAGCTTGGCCCTACTGTTCATATAATGCTAATAAATAAAGTGATTCTGGTACTGAAAATCCGATCTTCACAAGTGCTGCATTGTATTCACTGATGAGATTTTCATTATAGGCTGTATGAGAGGGAGCTGAACGTATGGATATAAATATATTTATATATATACGTATAGTAGTAGAGTTCCTTAACCAAAAGATCAGATCAGATTTGAGAAATACCAATAACACAGTTTATTAAAGGCTTTATTTTTACTTTTGCAGCGGAAAATATGCACAACGACGAGTCGTCCGGAAGTGAAGATGAACGGGCGCGGAGGATTGATGATCATACCCTACAGAATTCTGTGGATAACACAGCAAGATCTGTGAGAAACGGCAGCAACAAGACTGAGTCAAAGGTAGTATTCTTCTTCTTTGCATTCAACAGCTGAATTCTCAGGCAGAAAGTTCTGGCTGTTCGTCTAATCCTGGACTTTGATCTTTATCCAGAACTTGAGTTCTGCATGCACATCCATTTGACAGATCTGGATTATTTGTTCCTGGCCTCTCAGGCAGATGCACTCCAGCTTCGAGGGAAACGCCCTAATTAATCACCTCCTAGCTCAGGCTTGTTAAAGGGCATTGGGTTATTCTTTATTCTCCAGAATGGAGTCTCTGAACCCACACGGGGTGAACAATTAATACTGACTAGTTAGATTGTATGTCTACATCATGGCTGCCCAAGTGGGACCTGGGCACTGTTGTTGGCACCTTTGCTTCTCTGCACTCCAATAGTTTATGTTGTGCTGTAGGGAGAAGACGTAAGAATCACAGTCCACGATGATGAGTATGGCCTGCAAGACCAGCTGACATAAACAATTGTCCACCGTAATTGTATAGGATGTCAGGATTCATGTTGCCATCACACCTTTGACATGTTTCTTCTTAAGTGTTCAGCTCAGATCCTGTCTGCAGTCCTTTTCTCATTTATCCTCATTCCTTTCCATGCAGTTTGTGGGACTTGTATGTTTTCATTATTTACCATTTATGATGTTCTTTTTCTTCTTCTTACGGATTTTAACTGCTTCGAACCTGTAGTTATATTTATGTGACATGTCAATGTAGACAATAAACAGGTAGAGAAAGATCTAATGACAGTTACACAGAGGAGGAATTCCTTCAAGAAACCAACACTGTAAACCTATTAGATAAATCTGATTGAATAGGCATGTTATAGAAGCCTTGTGTGTAAAGACAGGAAGATCATCTTTATTGCCCTGTTTTAATCTCATAGTTAGGCCTGTCTCTACAAAGCAGCCGTTTGCTCAGAGCATGAGACTGACCTATGGTGGGGACTCCCAGAGATCTGTGGAACAGCTGGGTTCAAGGACCTAAATCTTGACCACCAGGAGTTTTTGAAACACCCAAGCTTTAGGGCCTAATTGGTAACTTCCAGGGATATGTGAAACACCTGGGTTTGAGGACCTAAATGGCACCCCCCCCCCCCCCCCCCAGGTTTCTGACTGAAACACCTCTGCTTTAGGATCTAATTGATAACTCCCAGAGATATGTGAAACACCTGGGTTTGGGGACCTGCATGGTGACCACTGGTGTCTGAAACTCCTCTGCTTTAGGATCTAATTGATAACTCTTAGGAATATGTGAAACACCTGGGTTTGGGGACCTGCATGGTGACCACTGGTGTCTGAAACTCCTCTGCTTTGGGATCTAATTGATAACTCCCAGAGATATGTGAAACACCTGGGTTTGGGGACCTTCATGGTGACCACTGGTGTCTGAAACACCTCTGCTTTAGGATCTAATTGATGACTCCCAGTGATTGGTAAAACCCTGGGTTTGAGGACCTAAATAATAACTCCCAGGGCTTTCTGAAACACCTCTGCTTTTAGGCCCAAGTGATGACTTTCAGGGATAGGTTTGAGGACCTAAATAGTAACTTCCAGGGCTTTCTGGAACACCTCTGCTTTAAGGCCCAAGTGATGACTTTCAGGGATAGGTTTGAGGACCTAAATAGTAACTCCCAGGGCTTTCTGAAACACCTCTGCTTTAAGGCCCAAGTGATGACTTTCAGGGATAGGTGAAACCCTGGTTTTGAGGACCTAAATGGTAACCCCCATTGTAGTGAGTCTCATTTTCTCCCAGATAATTTATGCCCGACAGATGACATCAGTAATAAATGTGAGTGGAATATTTTGACTCTAACTGGGACGACACGGGAATTGTTGAGTCTAAACTTCACGGGAATTATAGAGAAATGCTGATAGTCAAACTTTGCGTGAAGTATAATTATTCACGTGAAGAGAAATGCTGACAGTCGAACTTCCTGCGAAGTGCGATGAATCACGGAGAATTTGGGAAAAATGAAGCGGGGCATTAGAGGGCTATATAATACCGTAGAAAGGGCTGAGGGGCAGTCTCGTTTGGGCCTAGGAACAGAGTGCATGGACAACGGTGGATGATGTGTGGATTCAACATGTGTTTGAGTGTTTTTGTTCCTCCAACGTCCAACTTGGCAAACCAAGCTGGCAGGCAATATGTCGGCGGGCCATGTTAGTATTTCTGTCAGGACAGCTGTTGTGTTTTCGTTCATGATGCTAGTGTAGGACGATTGTGATTTCGGATAGAAGGTAATACTGACACTTTTGATATTTGAGTTATAGTGTGTGCCTGGACAGTAGTCTATTTCATGTGCCGGCTGAGGAAGCCGCGAGTGGAAGATTAAAGTGCTGAAACAGTATCGGGTTGTTTTCCAGTCGTCCATTTTCTGCTCGTCGTGTGATGTCGGTGTGTGAGATAGCAAGCGTGCGATGATGCGAGCCAGATAGAAGATAAAAAGAAAGTCATCGCACATATTGGTTTCTGAAACACCTCTGCTTTAGGATCTAAGTGATGACGCCCAGTGATATGTGAAACATCTGGGTTTGAGGATTTCATTGGTAACTTCCAGAGACCTAAGGACAGAGTTCAAAACTTAACTCCCAGCTTTCTAGCATCAAACAAATGGCTGAACCAGTTTACCACTGGCACACAAGCTCTGTGCCATAGCAGTTGTTATATGTGGTTATTCCCATGCTTCTCACCTTCAGCGTAACTGGTCATGTCTCATTGTTACATCGTCTCCTAAACTATAATAATTGCGTTCAACTTTCAGTCGTCATTATAGCCTGACATTGTTTCTTCACTATGCCTGATTATCTCATTTTAACCTGACATTTCTAGCTCACTTATTTGAGCCTGTAGTGCTCTGTGTTGTCATCTAAGCAGTTGATGGTAGACATGAATACATTCAGTCATTGGTTTCTCATGTTTCAGAAATCCAGGGTGTCCACTCTTCGCGGTCTGCGACGACGGAGACCTCAGCGCCGTGACATGAGTGAAAGCAGCGACAATATGTCTGATATGTCAGAAGTATCAGATCTCAGTGAAGGTGTTTTAACATAACTAGGTTTTTTATTGTTGTCAGTATCTTCAATCTTTTGTCAAATCAATGCTCAACAAAGTACCATTTACACTGTCTTCCTTCTCTATTGTCATATGAATGCTCAATAAAGCATTCATTTACACTGTCATCACTGTCTTCTTTCTCTATTGTCATATGAATGTTCAACAGAACACCATTTACACTGTTGTGAGTGTTGGTTGTCTGTTGTCAAACAGATGTTCCACAAAGCACCATTTACCTGTTGTGAATGGAATGTTGGTTGTCTGTTGTCAAACAGATGTTCCACAAAGCACCATTTACCTGTTGTGAGTGTTGGTTGTCTGTTGTCAAACAGATGTTCCACAAAGCACCATTTACCTGTTGTGAGTGTTGGTTGTCTGTTGTCAAACAGATGTTCCACAAAGCACCATTTACACTGTTGTGAGTGTTGGTTGTCTGTTGTCAAACAGATGTTCCACAAAGCACCATTTACCTGTTGTGAGTGTTGGTTGTCTGTTGTCAAACAGATGTTCCACAAAGCACCATTTACCTGTTGTGAGTGTTGGTTGTCTGTTGTCAAACAGGTTTTCTACAAAGCACCATTTACCTGTTGTGAATGTTGGTTGTCTGTTGTCAAACAGATGTTCCACAAAGCACCATTTACCTGTTGTGAGTGTTGGTTGTCTGTTGTCAAACAGATGTTCCACAAAGCACCATTTACCTGTTGTGAGTGTTGGTTGTCTGTTGTCAAACAGATGTTCCACAAAGCACCATTTACCTGTTGTGAGTGTTGGTTGTCTGTTGTCAAACAGGTTTTCTACAAAGCACCATTTACCTGTTGTGAGTGTTGGTTGTCTGTTGTCAAACAGATGTTCCACAAAGCACCATTTACCTGTTGTGAGTGTTGGTTGTCTGTTGTCAAACAGATGTTCCACAAAGCACCATTTACCTGTTGTGAGTGTTGGTTGTCTGTTGTCAAACAGGTGTTCTGAAAAGCACCATTTTTTTTACTGTTGTCAGTGTCATTATCTTCTTTCCTTGTCAAAAAAGGCAAAAGTTACCTACGTGGCATTAAGAGACACCTGCACTTGCATGTACAAACTGGCAACTAATCATGTGGATCATCTGTTCTTATTGCTGCAGGTAATGATGATGATGTTGATGATGGCATCGTCTCCAGTGACTCGGAGGATGATGATGACCTGGCTAGCTACTTTGACCATGGATCAGATTCTGATCTGTCGGAAACAGAAGATGCTCCAGAACATGAGATGAAAGCAAACACCAACAACGCAAACTCTGGAAATACAGGTAGTGGTGGTGTTTGCTCATTTTGTCTTCAGTTGTGGGTTTTTTTTTAAAACGCAAAGTTCGCACATCTGTTCTTTATGTGTCTCTGGCCCGCCCCGGAACCGCACAAATGGAGTAATACTTTATAATTCCAAGTTAAAGTCGGGAGGATCTGCTTCATTGCACCAGGTTTTATCCCGCATGATTTGGCCTCACCACAGAACAGCTAGCCCCTTGCAGAGAGCGTCCCACACGAGGCATATCGCTGGACCACTTCATTATAGAGACCACCAATGTGCATTTGTTAACATTTAGCATTTCATAGTAAGCAGTAACAGGGAAGACTGTTGGTCGAGAAGAACATCATTTGCGTGTAGCACACGGTATCATCATCAGGTGCTGTACAGATAAGCTTAGACAGTCAAATGTTCACTGTGCTACACAATCACCAGAATCATCAATCATGGCAGTACGCACTAGAACCCATACCATCCAGCACCTGATGTGTGTATATCCAAATATATTTCCATGAGTGTTGGGTGGAGTCTGACAGTGACATACCTCAAACCTTTGGAGGACAAGCTGCCATCCCAGCCAATCTGTATGTTCTTGCAGTATGGTGCGGTGATTTCGATCGCAGGCGTGTAAAAAAGTTAAGGCATAGTGATGTGTATAAGAAGTTACTTTGTACTTCACCTCAGGCAAAACTCTGCTTGGGCAGGTTTAACGGGTCCATGCAAGACTCCTGTCGTATGTCCCCGCCGAGCGCCATGGATAATGGCTCACCTCCATGACCTGAACGGAGCTGGCAGGGAATCTCGGAGTTGATTGCCTCTAGAAGTGTAGTGTCCATAGTTTCCAGTCTGGCTGTCAATGCATGAGTGAAAACGTCTATCAAGACCCATTTGTAACATGGGTAAAGTCCGCTAGCCGAATATACTTCTTAATTACACCATTACACTTAAAATGACTGTTGGGTTGGAAGAACTATTGAACTAATGAAATTCAGCTCTATAACAAGAGATAACTCGTAGAACAATCCTCTCTCCATACATTTCTTGTTGTTTTTCAAGGTCGTTGTCATCATGCTGAGGTGCATTACAATCTGCCACTGCCAGTGAACAGATTTGGCATAAAATGTCCATCAGACACATGTCCTATGGCACAGCAGTTAAGTCCCTAAGTCCCTAATGTCTGACCTAATTGGCAGAAGTGTTCACATGTCCATTCCCCAGTCGATCTTTCCTTGTTACTATTTTGAGCATTCTGCTCACTTGATGCATCTCTGTATGTGTGTTTGTGTGCATGTATGGATAGATGTATGAATATGTGTATGTGTGGATGGACGAATGATTTTTGATGTGTGTGTATGTATGTATATATATATATATATATATATATATATATATATATATATATATATATATATATATATATATATATATATATATATATATATATATATATATATATATATATGAGTAAGTGCGTATGCACCATTCTTTTTTTTTTTCCTTGATATTTATATAATGCATATTATTATATGAACATAACACGCTTTATTGATCAAATACGATTGTTATGTGAAAGATGAGTGTTTGGAAAGGTGAATGCAAGATGGGCCTGTGTGCCCAATTTGTGACCCTTTGAAAATAAAGTTTGTTCGTTCGTTCTGGTATCCTCTGTTTTCTCAATATTTCGATGGGCACCTTTCCATCTATCCAGATAATAGTGTTATATTTCGCTTTGAGGAGGCATGAGACTCACAGCTCATGGCGAGTGTGACTAGCTAAACCCGCCCGTGTTAAGAAAAGTCTTCCACCATTATAGCATGGGATTTCGGGACCGTTGTTGCTGGCATTATCTCAGTATTTATTGCCTAGGATTTCTATTTTATTTACAGAAGCGTGAGAAGTTTACGGTAGTGAAGTTTCATTTTCTCACTTCCCTCGTTAAGAAGTTGTCACTCATTCACACACACACACACGCTGGTATTTATTAAGAAAAAAATGTTGCTGTTGCTTGAATTATTTATATAATGTATTATCTCCATCTTGTGCTATAAATATAAACTCTAATAGATTGATTTCCTTTTTCATTTTTATTCTGCTAGTTGTCATCATATACATTTGGCATTTTTATTTTCTTGAATATAAGTTTAATTTGTGTTCTTTAGTTAGTTTTTCTGTCTGCCTACCTTGGTTATCTATCATATCATACCATTTGTATTTATTTCTTATGGATATTTATATTGTCTCTCACTCACTCACTCATTCACTATGCCCCTCCCCCTTCCTCCCTCCCCATCAACTTCTACAGCCATTATGACTCATCTACCAACTCCTCTCTGTTCCCAGGCCATGGCAACTGGCCACCGTCTGGCAAAAGTCTGCCCAACGGTGACATGAAGCACATCTGGTTGAATGGTAATGGAGACAAAAGTCTGGCAGACATATCCTCGGAGCTGTTTTCCTCATCTCTCATGTTTCTTGGCCAGGATCTGGCTCAGGGCAATCAGACAGCAGACGTGTTGAACACCAGGGAGAGCGTACTTGTCCCCCCTGGTAAACTGGGTGTTTGTTGATAGCTTCAATTTATATCTCGTTCTTATTTGTATTTCAAACACTTATGTTGTAAATGCAAGAAATGAAGAATATTACAAGGTGTGTCAAACAAATATGATTTGTATATGAAATTGATAATATTCTATATTGCCCATAGTGTGTGAAATATATAGATAATATTCTATATTGCCCGTAGTGTGTGAAATATATAGGAATTTATTTCATCCACTGCAGTGTTTTGCAAACTTTCTTGGCCCACCACCCCCCTTTTCAGTGAAACAATATTGCCCAGACCCCCCCCTGTCCTTTGGAAATACCATGTGCCCTGCCAAAAAGCATAGGTGGTCATCATTGGCCATCCTATACAATCAGCAGAATTACTGATAGGATGGTCATTTTGTACTGCCCCATAAGTAAAGTAAAAAAGTAAAGGACCCTTTTCCACGCCTTTGGGCATATAGGGCTAGACCTATATTTTAAAGACCAATCGGCACAAGATGGGTGATGTGGTCAGCATCACGCCGGCCACCCTTTACTTTCCCGGGACTGCACCCAGTACCCACTCAAGGCTAGGTCGACCTGGGAGCCAAGGTCATTTTTAAAAAAAAGTCTGGCTCCACCAGGGAGCTTACCCACGACACTGCCCCATACATGTCATCAAACCTTCAAGGTATCTATCTACTTTCCCCCTGTTCTTTTCTGTCAAATTGCAAGTTCTTGAGTCTGTTCTTTGATATATCTTCTGTATTCGAACGGACAGAATGATATAATGGCAGTTTTGTTTTTGAATTATCTTTCTTTCCATGTCTTACAACAGGGTTACTGGTACCATTGAAACTGGAACTCTTCGCTTGCTGCTGAAGATGTGGATGGTGCGCTTAAGGGGGGGGGGGTCCCGGGTGCTGTGATTTCATACAACAAAAGAGTTATTCAGCTGGCGGCGCGCATGCCAAATCTGTCCTGTGGCAGCCTAGCACATGGCCTGCTGACCGCTACCAGTTGTATTATGTTAATGATCTGTGTCTGCTGGGGCCAAGCCTCTGGCCCGTGACCATCTCCATATTCAAAATGTTGGCCTCTGAGGAAACTGAGTTGAATAGCTCTGTCTGACCACATGAGCTGGTGTCCTGTTGCTATGGTATTCTGCCCCTTTAATTTCACATATTGTTTTTAAAAGTGTCTGAGGTTTTCAAGCTATGTGGCTGCGTGAGGTTTTCTGTAGCTATGTAAACTTATCTGCCTTTCTTTGTCTACGAATCACTAATGGGCTAGAATTCAGTACTGGACTGGTTCTGTTCATGTGAACAGAATTCTGATATTTTGTTTTAGGGAAAGGGTGGTGGGGAGTGTCAATTTTACAGCCAGTGATGTCATGTTTTGAGCATAAGATGGCTTGGAGGACCAGTTTCCGAGATCTTTTCCTGCGACTTACATGCCTTTTGAGACATTGTTGCCAGTTTTTTTCCACAAGTCCTCCTGGAGTATTATGTCTTTTTATGTTTTCAGTCAAAGTGACCTGTTTGCATGTTTCCTGTTATTGGCATCTTATGCTATTATTCTGACAGGTTTCAGTTCTTCAGAAGAAGCCAAACATGTTGCAGAGATCACAGAAAAGCTGGCAAACTTTGATATAGAAACAGATACAGAGACGGTTCATAACATGACCGATACAGGTATGTTGCAGTATTGACACTCATTCAGGCAATTAGCCAGATCACTTTTAGGCAAGAGTACCTTATTATTTTGATTTATGATTTTTTTTTAAATCTCTGAAAGATAGGAGCTCTCATTCTGGAGAACCAGATCTCTGTAAACTAATGGAGGTTTTTCTGTTGGGAGGAAAATCAAAAGTGAACCTGCACATTGCGTAGGGGCTGCACAAGCCTTGCAGCTCAAAGCCTGTAGGCTCAAGTAGAACTTGATCAGACTGACCTATTTAGACATGAGAGGTTGTTTTTTTATTGTTGAGACTTGCCTTAACCATTCCTGTTCTCTGGCTCATTTCTGCCTCACACATGCCATCATTGATTGTATCACTTGTCCTAGTTGAGACAGATTGTTGACATTGATTGTATCACTTTTCCTAGTTGGACAGACTGTTGACTTTGATTGTAACACTTGTCCTAGCTAAGACAGACTGTTGACATGTTCAAGTGGCTTTTTTTTGACATTCTTTTTCTCCTTCTTTACTTTCACTGGCTGTAAACTCTGGCGGAAAGTTCTAGTTATTCGTCCATTTCTAGACTGCAGTCCTGTTCCAGAACCTGAGTGGTGCGTTTGCATCCGTTTGACATATCTAATTTGTATGCAGACTGTTGGTTCCTTGCCTCTCAGGCAGATGCATTCCGACTTCAAAGGAAGCTCCCAATTAGTCAACTCTTACAACATACTTTTGGGTAGGCAGTTGGTCTATTCTTGTTTTCCCCAAAATAGGGCCCTGGAACCCACACAGAGATCTTTTGGCATTGATTTTACACTTGGCTTTTGCTATCCTTTGTTCATAATCACAGCCTATACAAATATATATATATATATATATATATATATATATATATATATATATATATATATATATATATATATATATATATATATATATATATATATATATATATATATATTACATTCCTTAGTTGTTACTAATTCTTGAAGATCCTACTCTGAAATAATTGATGATATAATAAATTGAAAATCCTAACTAGTGTAGCAACAGGACAGTTATAGTGGCTGCTGTAATTGTGGTTGTAGAGAGTTGCAGTAGTGGTGGTAACATTGTCTTCTGCTTATTTACTGTGGAGATTATCAAACATCAGAGCTTTTTCATACTAAAGAAAAAAGTGCTTGTCAGACTTGCTTGATATGTTTTTAAATAGTTGTCAGACTTGCTTGATATGTGTTAAAATAGTTGTCAGACTTGCTTGATATGTATTGTTACAATTTGGCATTACAGAGCAGATGGATATTCTAGCCGAATTGGAGGAGTTAGATAATGAGCAGAAGGCATCCAGTGCTATAGAAAGGTTAGTGGGTATTGCATGTTGTGTCAGGTTGTCATGTCAGCTAGTGGGTATTGCATGTTGCGTCAGGTTGTCATGTCAGCTTGTGGGTATTGCATGTTGCGTCAGGTTGTCATGTCAGCTAGTGGGTATTGCATGTTGCGTCAGGTTGTCATGTCAGCTAGTGGGTATTGCATGTTGCGTCAGGTTGTCATGTCAGCTAGTGGGTATTGCATGTTGTGTCAGGTTGTCATGTAAGCTAGTGGGTATTGCATGTTGTGTCAGGTTGTCATGTCAGCTAGTGGGTATTGCATGTTGTGTCAGGTTGTCATGTCAGCTTGTGGGTTTGTGGTCTGTTATGTTTGTATCAAATGTATGCCTGTCTAAGTGAGTTATGAGTTGGATTATCATCACAACTATCGGTGCTTAGATTTTCCTTCAGCATATTCATCAGTGTTGCACAGTTAATAGTGCCAGTCTTATGCTGGTTGACAAGACTTCTTGTACATCCAGTGTGCCTCTCATGCTTGGTGTGCCAATCTCTACTCCCACTTCTCGTATTCTTAGTAGTCATGTGGACTCATTGCTTCCTAAAATCCTCGGAATGTCCTATCTCTCTAAGGTGTCAGTGTCAGCGTGATCAATATGCCAATCTATCAGCTCTTTCTTTGCCAACAACACCTGCATATCCTAAGACAAATATGAAAGTTACTGCACACAGAGAAGACTTTTGCAGTGACTCCATCCACTGTGTGCATATGGAGCCTAGCTTGACCTGCTAGATCATGTTCAAAGAATCGCTCAGCACACACACACGTGGGAATAGGCCTGTGATTCTACCCACATGAAAGCTTGTGTCACCGCCATCACATCCATCGTCAGGCCACTGGTGGTCATGGAGACAGTATTGCTGGCTTCTTGGACTGTTTGCCTTCTTGGTGCAGACCTCAGCACTGACCATGACGGGATTCTGATCCCAACAACTCCTGTCAGTCGTGACGATCTAGGATATGGTGCCATTGAGCTCTTAATCACACTTTAGTCACTGGTATCTGGGGAGCTAAAATGAGGGATTGCCAGGTAAGAAATTTAGTAAAAACACATAAAATACATTGACTCCAAGATATCAGATAGAAGGTTAAAAGTAAAAGAAGATCAGAAAATAAGACATCTCAATATATAAGAGTTTCTGACTGCATGTTACTCTCATCCCTTGTCCCTGAATGTTGTGTGTTTGCTCCTCAGACAAGAACGTGAACAACAAAAGTTGCAGCAGGTCCTGGAGGTCGTTCAAAATGAAGGTCTTCTGCCAACAGTCAAGGTCATGTGTGACTGGATGCGATCCCAGGCATCCATCATCTCTGTGTGTGCCCAGGTAAACAGTTCACCACATTTATGTGCCTAGGTGATGGGTCATGTGATCTCGTTTGTCATCTCTGTTTGTGCTCAGGTATAAACAGCTAACCACGTTTTTCTGTGAAATTTATAAACTAGAACATTCTGGGAGATCACACGGCACCGCGGACAACAAAGTGGTGATCAGACTGGCCACTGATCAGTCTTGCACTAACCAGAAAAAAGAATCAAAGGAAATTTGTCCGGAAAAATAATCTGGTACCATACTTGGAATATGGTCCCATAGAAATCTTTTTTTTTAAACCAGCCATTACTGCCCGTATAGATCACTTTTTGTGGGTGGGGGTATCTTCAGGATTGAGGATTTAGGGCCACCTGTCTCCAGCCTTGCAGAGGATTCAGATCGGATGTCCTCTGCTTGATAGCCCAGTTTTCTCAATTATTCAGCAAGCTACTTCTCATAGAATTCTAGAAATACCCTACATTATGTTTGTAGTGATGTTTTTTGTTTTTATTAGATACCTACCTAATAAAGTCGTTTGAAGTACAAGTATATCACCATCTGCATGAAGCACCAGTTACTTGTTAAAAGAACTAAGAACCTTAAATGGCTGAATTAAAACTGTCTTACTGCATCAATCCTTCTGTTCCTGACAGTGTCAGCTCCACACTTTCACAACTGCAGTGTGGAATATATATATGTTTATGTGTGTGGTTACTGATAAACTAGGCAGTGTTCACTAATTGCTGCCTGTGAAGACATGACAGACTCACCAATATGGAGTTTATGGGCAGCACTGAACCAGTTCTGAGGAATAAAGTGGCCCTACAGAACATACATTGAGAAAACTTGCAAGTAGATGCAAAAAAAAAACTTTGTGTGGAGTAGGAAAGGGCCTGCCTTGGAAGTTAGAGGGAAGGGGAACAAGTGATCTGGTCCACTGATTTACTTTCACTATTTCAGTTGCGGCAGAATTGTTGCTCTGGCAGATGGGATTTGGGCTTCACCAATTGTTACTGTTTGGCACATGTATATAAAGGGACACTAACTATGGGCCACATGGTGGCGCTGGTGCTAAAGTGTGTGTGATTTTACTAATTTCTTTGTTGCAGAGTTCCTATAACTTATGGCAGAGGTTGTCAGTGCTTCTCAACTTCCTGCCCCATGAGAACGACATTGTGCAGCACAGTAAGTAGCCAGTCAGATTACCTGCCCTGTGTTCACTCAGAGCAGAGCTTTTCAACTAAGTTTACTCAGAGGCCAACATGTAGGAAATGTGGCTAAATCCCCCAGTATGGAAAGATCATTAATACCAAAAAATTGGCAGTGATTCGCTGGTCACTTGCTAGGCCTCTGCAGGCAACAAGTTGAATAGCCCTGACTTAAGAGTTTCTGTATTACAGAGTTCTTCAGTTTTAAAAGTTTGTATTTTCTCATTTCATCAGTGTAGCTTGTGTGTAGAACTACATCTTAAAAGCACAGATATCCAGCTGTAAACTGTGTCACCTACTGCCCTCTGAACCCACTGACTACCACCATGTAAACCGTGTCACAATGTGTCATTTGCTGCCCTCTGAACCCACTGACTACCACCTTGTAAACCGTGTCACCTGCTGCCCTCTGAACCCACTGACTACCACCTTGTAAACCGTGTCACCTGCTGCCCTCTGAACCCACTGACTACCACCTTGTAAACCGTGTCACCTGCTGCCCTCTGAACCCACTGACCACCACCATGTAAACCGTGTCACCTGCTGCCCTCTGAACCCACTGACCACCACCATGTAAACCATGTCACAACGTGTCACCTGCTGCCCTCTGAACCCACTGACTACCACCATGTAAACCATGTCACAACGTGTCACCTACTGCCCTCTGAACCCACTGACTACCACCATGTAAACCGTGTCACAACGTGTCACCTACTGCCCTCTGAACCCACTGACTACCACCATGTAAACCGTATCACAATGTGTCACCTACTGCCCTCTGAACCCACTGACTACCACCATGTAAACCGTGTCACCTGCTGCCCTCTGAACCCACTGACCACCACCGTGTAAACCGTGTCACAATGTGTCACCTGCTGCCCTCTGAACCCACTGACTACCACCATGTAAACCGTGTCACCTGCTGCCCTCTGAACCCACTGACTACCACCATGTAAACCGTGTCACCTGCTGCCCTCTGAACCCACTGACTACCACATCCGGTAACCCTTGCACTTTCCTAGATATCGGGTATTTTAGTAAAGGACCCTTTTCCACGCCTTCAGGCTTATTGGGCATGTAGGGCTAGACCTGTATTTTATAGACCATTCGGCACTTGGTAGGTCAGCATCACCTTGCCCGCCTTTACTTCCCAGAACTGCACCTGGTATTTTAGTGTGTACTAAAAATGCCATAACTTCACAACTATTTAACATAAACTTATAATATTTTGTATTATTGCACCAAATTGAATGGAGAACAAATTTCAAGAACAAGAACTGATTAATCTTGATTGACATTATCATCATGTGGCTGGAGATTGGTGCTAACACTGCAACCAAAAAGTTTTTTTTTTTTTTTTTTTTTTTTTCTGACAGCGATATAGAATTTAAAAAAAATTATAGTGTCACAACTATTTATTATAAACCCATTATGTTTTGTGAATATATCCCATCTCTATGATTCTATATTTATGACGGCCCATATATCTGAGTGATAGTATGGTGGTTTTCACAGCCACTTGAGAGGTTTAATTACGCTTACGGATATCATTTTGTGTAAATCATGAAGATTCCTGATCATTCAGTCACATAACTGTCAAATATTGAATACACATATATTTGCTAAAATGAGGTTATTGTGGGGGTAGCTTCTGAGAGTGTTGGCTGTCATCTTTTTTGTTGTTGTCAAATCTCAGGCATGTGCTGGGTGCCAGAGTTACAGGTGATCGTCAAGCAGACCCAATTCCCAGACTGGACCCAGGTGTTCCCGTTGACTGAAGACATTGAGTTGTGTCAGCTACCGCCGCTGGCAGACATACACTCACAAATCGATTTCACCACCAGGCACAGAGCACAGCTGTCAGACATTCAGGAAGTAAGTCTTGATGCTGTCTGTCATGATGCTGTCTGTCATCTTGTGTGTTTGAACATCAGTTCTGTGATCTGTTCTCTAAATGTACAAGATAGTCCAATAATGGTCATCACTTTATGATGTGAAGTGTTGGGTCTTTGCAAACTTTAGATCACAAACTATAAAGTGGAGGCCAGTTTTTGTGTAGATGATGATGTCTTCTGGGTCTGAATGCTGATCTATCAGTTCCCTTACCTTTGTGTCTACTGCCGCATGAATTTGATTCCTGCAGTACTTTCCAAGTGTGATGACAACCTTAGAGATGCCATGCATGTCTGCTGGTGTATTCGTCCATTCTTTTCCATGACTGATCACGTCTAGGTCACATACTTGCTGGATTAAATCCTCAGCCTTTGCCTTCGAGGAGCAGCCTCTTTTGAGACGCGTTCCTTTTGTGTCGTGGGTGGTTAACGTCTGCCGATACCCTCATGTAAGCCTTGACCTGTGACGCTTTGTATCTGCTAGTCATCGTCGGCAAACCCAGGACATAATGCATGGCGTTGCAGAAGGTGTCTTTTTTGCAGCTGAGTATGAGTCTCATGGCCTTATTTTGTACTTGGTCCAGTCTTTTTAGCTGGGTTTTGCTGACAGTGAGGAGGCCAAGACCATAGTCAGTAACTTTTAATACAAGCCCTTGATAGAGAAACTTCCCAGATATGTTCTTTAGTCATGTACGTTAGGCTGTGATTGGCATTAGCCTGTATTGATGGTAAAATAGTCTTTTCTGAGCAGGAGATAGAACCTGACCATCGTCGCAGAAGCTTCTGTTCCATTGTGGCATCACCACTCTCCAGTATATGCAAATGTTGATGTCTGCTATGTCAGTATATAATATATTTTTTGTTTACCAGCTGTTAGCTCCGGCAGAAAGTTCTGGTTGTTCGCCCATTGGGACTTTGGCTTTGTGCAAGGGCCTGAGTTTTGCATATACATCTGTTTTACTGACTAATTTGTTGGCAGTTGTTTCCTGCTGCTCAGGTAGATGCGCTGTGACTTCAGAGGAATGCCCCCCAGTTAGTTGTTCTCTCCCTCCCTCTTTTGCTTGGAAATCAAGATTATGTGTTTGTCATCTACAAGAACACAAGCCAGAAGAGAGTGTACACATACAGTTGTGCAACATTTTTATTTCTCTACACTGAAGAGATTGTGCTGGTTCTGTGCCTACCACATTTGCCCGATAGCTGGGTGGTCGTGTGTTCACATCTCTGAGGCAGGGAATTTTGTCAGACTAAAGAGGAGTCTCAAGTCTGCTGCTGCTGCTTGCTTTGCTGGGGGTTATAACTGTGACTAGGTTATGTGCGCCATATAAAATGGCTTAGCATTGTTTGCCACCATGTGCCCTGAAAAGGACTCCTACAATGTTGTTGCAATCAGAGGAGACAGACCCAAATACTATCTCAGCCAGCAACGAAGCATCTACCTGCGAGCCAATCATGACTCAGGGCGACCTAACCTAAAGTAGGTCATGGCAAATATCCTGGCAATCATTTGATTGACCTGATCATACATCAGGTGCTGATTTGTCTTGAAGTTTGCTATTAGTTCCGTGTCTCACTTGTTTCACAACACCAGACAGAGCTAGGGGTGCTGTTACGTTTTTTAAACTATAGTCTGCATTATTAAGAGATGATAGAGATAGATTATTTTTTTAAAGTGGGATTTTCTCCTTTAGCCCTGTTTGACTTGTGTGACCAGCAGTTTTCACATTGTTTATCCACAGACATTTCTTCGTGTTTGCTGCCTTCGCCACTTTGGTTACTTCCTGACCTCCATAGAGAGCATTGACTTCACATACCAGACGGATACTTCCATGTTCTTTGGTCCATCATCATCATCAGACCTCACATTGAACAACTGTAGTCAGGACTCCATGGAAAGAATGGTGAGATGATGTTCTCGTCTGCTAGTTGTTGTGTTTGTTACATCAGTTGATATTGACCAGCTGTGCACACAGTGGGAAAAGGTTTAATGCCAAATAGCAGACTAGTTGAAAACTGCAAGAGGTAGGCCACAGTTATTATGTCTTCTTCTGATAGTCTATGCTGTGAAGCATTGGTAGTTGTGTCTAGTCTATGCCATGTGGCACTGATAGTTGTGTCTAGTCTATGCCGTGTGGCACTGGTAGTTGTGTCTAGTCTATGCCATGTGGCACTGGTAGTTGTGTCTAGTCTATGCCATGTGGCACTGGTAGTTGTGTCTGGTCGATGCCGTGTGGCACTGGTAGTTGTGTCTGGTCTATGCCGTGTGGCACTGGTAGTTGTGTCTAGTCTATGCCGTGTGGCACTGGTAGTTGTGTCTGGTCGATGCCGTGTGGCACTGGTAGTTGTGTCTGGTCTATGCCGTGTGGCACTGGTAGTTGTGTCTGGTCGATGCCGTGTGGCACTGGTAGTTGTGTCTGGTCTATGCCATGTGGCATGTGTTGTGTCACTGGTTGTGTCTGGTTGTGTTGTGTCTGGTCGATGCCGTGTGGCACTGGTAGTTGTGTCTGTCTATGCCATGTGGCACTGGTAGTCTGCCGTGTGGCATGCCGTTGTGGCACTGGTCTAGTAGTGGTAGTTGTGTCTGGTCGATGCCGTGTGGCACTGGTAGTTGTGTCTGGTCTATGCCGTGTGGCACTGGTAGTTGTGTCTGGTCGATGCCGTGTGGCACTGGTAGTTGTGTCTGGTCTATGCCATGTGGCACTGGTAGTTGTGTCTGGTCTATGCCATGTGGCACTGGTAGTTGTGTCTGGTCGATGCCGTGTGGCACTGGTAGTTGTGTCTCTCCACAATCTTTTGTCTTGTCTACTTTCAGTTGTTTCTGACACATGTGAAATATAATCCCTGCTGTGTGGCATCAAGAGTCATGTCTCCACAACCTTCTGTCCTGTGTACTTTCAGTTGTTTCTGACAAGTATTATCTTTCATAGCCTATGAAGTGTGGCATTGGTGGTCATGTCTCCACAACAATCCATCTGATATACTTTCAGTAAACTCTTGACACAGATGATCTTCCATGCCTTGATGTCAGACTGTCCAGCGTCTTTTCTCTGTGTCTCCCTCTGCCTCTTCTCCCCTCCAACTGTCCGACTGTCACGATGTGCTCCAGTTTTCTCCTCATCATCACATGACCAAAGAATGTAGATTGTCTCTTTGTGATGTGGGCAGTCAGTTCTCTTAGTGAGTCAATTTCTTGCAAGACGTCTTTATTACTCTTTTTCGTCTGTCCAGGATGTTCTCAGTATTTTAACCCTTTCGCTGTTGCATATCCAGTTGCTAAGCAATACTTTTGTATCCTTCAAATGCAAAAGATGTGTCAGCGGTAAAGGCTGTATTTGGTACACCTAAAAATATTCCCCTAGGCAGGTGTGTGGCTGGCCTGAGTCTGGACAAGTCAGACGTAAGATGGCGACGCCAACAAACTTTCTCTTGACAGAAAGCAACCACTAGAAGCTAGATTTTACTGCCCATCTTCGCTAGGGTTAGTGGAAAAAACATGTATCCTTTTCATCATTGTCTCCACCACTGTCGTAGGTGCAGTAAAATCTCCACAGAGGAGTTTCACAAACTCCACAAATCTTCGCCCCAAAAACCTGGCCAAGGAAGCTCTTGATGAGGGGCTGACTAATGCGAAGAACTGTTCCCAGTCCCTACCCCAGAATTTGAGTGATGATTCTACCACGGCTCCCAAACTGCCAATTACTGCCTTTATGATACCACTTTTTGCGGGGGGTGGGAGGGTCTTTGAGCCTGAGGATTTACGGCCGCATGGCTAGTGCTGTCGCCACGACTGTGCAGGTAACAATTTTGTTTTGCCCCCGGCAGAAACAAATCCCCAGCATTACCGAGGATTCGAACCTGGGTCTCCCGCTTCAGAGCCCAACATTCTAACTGTCCGGCCAGCCGCTCCTCACCACGGCTCCCACTTTAATCATCATTAATTGTAGTCACCTTAATAATACACTAAAAAAATAATAATAATAGTTAAGTCATCCGTTGCCGAAAAGTGACAAGAACTGAAAGCAAAAATATACAGGAAGAAAAAAGTCCAGTGGAAGGTTGACCACAAGACCTTCCGATTGTAAGGCGGACATGATACCAACTACGCCAGACTATTATACAATAACAGCAACCAAAAAATAAGACCAGTGTTGTACCGTGTGATAAAGTAAAACATACATTGTCCGTTGTAGAGTAGAAAAAAGGTCATTAATTTTAAATAAACATTCCCTGTACAAAACGGAAACACTGGAAACTGACAAATCAAACACAAAACACTACATTAAAGCCAGACAGTTGATCAGTTTTGTGCTGCTTTGATGATAAGAACGTCAGGCAGACAAACAGCTTTTTCTTGTCCACGCTGGCTTGAGCCATCGATGTTGATGGCCTAGTCAAATCCTTTTGTTAACTGTCAGAAGTACACATTTCAAAGTCATCTTCGCTATCACTCCTTGACAGAAACTCCATCAAGTTTTCTTGCCATTTTGTATTAACGGAATGTAGAATAATCCA
Organism: Candidula unifasciata; assembly: GCA_905116865.2. NCBI lineage: Eukaryota > Metazoa > Mollusca > Gastropoda > Stylommatophora > Geomitridae > Candidula > Candidula unifasciata. The sequence continues at coordinate 166,423 of CAJHNH020000022.1, forward strand.
AAAGCACAAATATATATCAGGGCACAAAATACACAGATCATCGACCACGCTGCCAAGGTAAACAAAGCAACAGGATAACACGGAATGCTGTAAACACACCTGAAACATACCTAAATGCGCTTGACAGTGTTTTTTAATCACATCTGTAAATGGTCAGTTAGATCTAAATATAGATGTGTATTGCCCTTTGACCCCCAAGAAAAACAGTCCATGGAAATCTGTAAATAAAGTCAAAAAACTTTTTTTACGCCCATGGCACTGGGAGCCAAGAAGAAAAAAAAGAACATCCGAAGATGTGCGTAGCAGTAAACAGGAAAAAGGGGAAATACATCCATAGCAGCAAAAAGGGTTAAAACAGTTTAACCCGTGCTAAATGTTAATTGATTGTATTTTTTGTAGATGTCAAATTAACATGCCAAGTAGTTTATAAGTTGTGTACAAACTAAATATCATTGGTCTGTGAAAGATGAGCATTTGCTCAGTGTTGTACCCTTTTAGATCAAAGCTCATTTATTCTTTCACTGTCAACCCACAACTTAGAATAAATTCTGATCTGGTAATCTGGTATTCTTAGTTTCAGCTTCACAGCAAACAGGTCACCCCATAGTTGCTCCGCTCCTGTGCAAATGAAAAATACACAGAATGTTTATCACAGTCCCTTGAGGGAAGATTGACAGACTGCTGTCTCAGCATATGCACTAGCATACACATGCATTAAAATCATACCGTAGCCATCAAAAGTGCTAACACAAACAGTCCGACACTAGAAATGCAGTTCATCATGGATGGTAGCAGAAGTCACCAACAGATCAACAGTTGCACACGTGATCATTTTAATAACATAATGGCATCACTAATATTGCGACAACAGGCATCACACCATTTTCTGAATCTACAGTTCACACCACCGCGTTGGTCACAGTAGAAATACATTCCAAATGAAATCAGCAGCTCACAGTGTCATGCCATGCACTCAACTGAGAAGCTGGGAGACGAAACTGTCCTTTCAGTCTAAAAATGGAGCAAAAATGCACCGGCCACCGTCTGGCAGAAGCCAAAAAATGTGCCACGGCTCACAACAATGGCCGGGCCTAGCGTTCATTTTGACTGGAGGTACTGAGGGTTTATTAACGGTCACCCCAGTGGTGCCCTCGTGCTGGGGAGGGGACCAAGGGCATAATGCCTAACAGCAAGATGTCGCTCCTGTACAACCTGACTGCCTACGTTAGCGATTGCGCACCCCACAACCATGCAGTTCTTTGGCACGAAAGAGACACCTTAAACTTGGGTTCTGGACTACCGACTCTCTACATGCTCACATGTGTGTGTTAATGGTGTACACAAGTTATCATGTTTCTCTCATATACGATTAGCCTGAAGTTCCAGCATACATACATAAATAAAATACTATTGTTACGCATGTATGCATACATACACTTAAACATACTAGTAATAGCTGTGACAACAATTAATAATTATTCACTCTTCCCAAGCACTCACACATTAAAGTAGAGAGGGAAAGAAAGGTACATGAACACATAAAAAGAAAAAAAAACAGAGATAAAGAAGAGGAGGAGAGAGAGAGAGAGATGACTAAATGACTAATTCCTCCAGGAATTCTGATCTGGTCCACTAGATGATGATGTCTGTATTGTTTGTTTCAGAAAGACACAGAGAACAGACGCAATCAGCTGATGAGGGACATGGCACAGCTCAGGCTTCAGGTACAACTCACTTCTCTGCAGCAGCATCTCCCCTTCCTTATTTATCATAGAATGTAATCTGGGGATTATCAGTTGAGAAACTGTCAACCTGCTTCCATGTTATTGGTGCCATTGTTTGCTTTCATTTGTCTTTTTATTAGTGGTTGAATGTGAATCTTCCCATCTCCTCTTTAGTTTTCTGTCACTCATTTGTCTGAATCTTCCCATCTTATCTTTGGTCTTCTGTCAACTCATTGTCAGTTATCTGAATCTTCCCATCTTATCTTTGGTCTTCTGTCAACTCATTGTCAGTTATCTGAATCTTCCCATCTTATCTTTGGTCTTCTGTCAACTCATTGTCAGTTATCTGAATCTTCCCATCTCAGTTTGGTCTGCTGTCACTTCAGTTATCTCATTGCTTCCACTAACTCCTCAGGTTAGTTACTATTTGCTTTCTTTCTTAAAACTGATTTTCTTCACTCTTTTAGGATAATGAATGTTGACAGACTTGGCTCTGCCACGCATTCATTTCCTTTTACAAAAATGGCAGAGGGAGTGGTGTACAATAAAAGGGCAGTTGAGAAATATAATATATTTCTAATCCCTGCATAAGTATATATTTATTTTAAAGAGGGGGAGGAAGGAATGAATTTACATTTTGAATCTCATGGTTTTTTTTTTTTTTATACTGTTAGAGTTAGTAGGAAAAAAAATCTTCACTTAACATGGTTTTGCAGCCACAAGAGCAGTGAATGTGCAAATTTTAGAATAATATACTAAAGTTTTTTATTTTCTAACAGATTCAAAAGTTATTAAAGTTTCTGGGTTAGTTTGTCGCTTAGAGGCTCTGGGTTCTCATAGAGTACTGAACACAATTTCAAATAGACAATGGGCCATTACGCACAAAATATTTACTGTGTTCAGTTGAAGCTGCAGTGTATTCAATGCAGCTTAGCCATAATATGGTATTGTTTGAAACAGTTTTTTTTGGATGCAAATGTGGGTGACTGTAATCATCTTTGCAAATGAAATGAGTCCTCCTGGGTTTAGCTCATCGGAACTGCGAGATTCTTCAACAGCTGACCGCTTAGCTACTGTTTGTGCAAATTCACCATCCGAGTTACTTTCCGAAAACTTTAAGATTTTTTTGTCAAAATCAGAAAACAAAACATCTGACTGGAACAATTTCGGAGCTTTTGCTGCAGAACGACGAATTTTGCGCCAGTGGTCAATGTGCTTTGAACATTGGTATCCATGATCATTCAGAGGCAGAATTATAAATTTCACTGTCTAAAAATGATGCTGGCAAAAAATTGTGCACATAAATGTAAACAAAGACTTGTAAACAAATAAAAATGTTAGAGTAACCTTCCCTGAATATTTTATTGGTAGTTCCGAACATTAAAAATGAATATGTAGCAGTATTTCGAATCAGTATGTATGGGACACACAGGCAGCGCAGACTGTTTGGTTTGCTCAAATCAAAACTTCTCAATAAATACACACAGCATCGCTTGAGCCTGAAAGAGTTAAACTCAACCTCAAGTTGTTATCCTGTGAGAATAATGATAATTTGTGGAACTTTCCTCCTAAAGACACTTCTTGAACCCTTAAGTCCCCACTGATTCTGCTTAAACATCAAGAGTCTGTTTAAGGAAAGTAAATGGAGATCTAGATTAATTCATTGTTTGATTCATTTAAGTCATTCGTTATTGCTGTTTTTGTGTGTGTGCATATCTATTCAGTGTCACTTTGCTGTTAATAGTTCTGTATTGTTTCCATGCTCTTTCTGTCACTTTGCTGTTAATAGTTCTGCATTGTTTCCATGCTCTTTCTGTCACTTTGCTGTTAATAGTTCAGTATTGTTTCCATGCTCTTTCTGTCACTTTGCTGTTAATAGTTCAGTATTGTTTCCATGCTCTTTCTGTCACTTTGCTGTTAATAGTTCAGTATTGTTTCCATGCTCTTTCTTTCACTTTGCTGTTAATAGTTCAGTATTGTTTCTACAATCTTCTGTCCAGGCTGAGGTGAATGAACTAGAAGGCAGCCTGAAAACCTCAGAACATTGGGTGTTCCCACCCTATGTGGTTGCAGACGACACTGCACTGTGCAACTACCTGGCCAAGGTCAAGGAACTGACACAGACTGCCAGGTGCATTGTGGTCATTCCTATGGCAGGTGGGTGTATTTGTCAGCTTCCATCATTCTCACCTGTACAGGTGTGCTGTTGCTATGTGTAGTGCTTTATTCCAAGCAGCGTACATCATATTTTCTCTGCGTTCCAATGGGTGCAGAAAATCTCGCCCACACATACTCTCATATATCGAATTTGCAAAGTGTGCTCAGGAGGTTGGAGACAAGTTTTTGTTTCTAATGGAATGGGCCACATCAATGCAAAGTGTGCTCAGGAGGTTGGAGACAAGTTTTTGTTCCTAATGGAATGGGCCACATCAATGCAAAGTGTGCTCAGGAGGTTGGAGACAAGTTTTTGTTTCTAATGGAATGGGGGCCACATCAAAGCAAAGTGTGCTCAGGAGGTTGGAGACAGGTTTTTGTTTCTAATGGAATGGGGGCCACATCAATGCAAAGGTCGCAGGGGGTGAGACTCACATAGATATTTTGCCCAGGTTATTCAGGTGTGTTTGAGAAGGACCTGGCAGATAGGCTGGCTGGACTGGCTTCACTTGGGGGGGGGGGGGGTGCTGCAACTGCACAAGGCAGGGCTGATCTCTTGTCTGTGGGACCAGGTAACAAGTCCAATGGAAGATGCTGAAAACCTGCAGGTAGAAAAGGTAGAGAATGTTGCAATGGGGAGTGCATGTGGGTTCTCAGTGCCACTGGAGAATGCAGACGGAGCTAATATGGGCTTGTCCTGAACACTATGATGTTGAATCTTTACCCAGATGAACCAGTATAGATCATATTCTTTATGACAGCCTCTAAGGTTACATACACATTGTGCTTTATGTCTGCTCATACATTTTACTATGTACCAACTTAAACAAATGCGTTACCTTCGTGTATTTTACATATTACCTCCTACAACTACATACACCTACATATTTTTTTTTAAATCAGTCTGTCTTGCTCTCTCTCTCTCTCTCTCTCTCTCTCTCTCCCACGCGCACACACACACACACACACACACACACACACACACAAATGGTTACAGAAATAAGAAACTAGCTGAAATGAAGCTGAGTTTATTTTATTTATTGTGCAATGTCTGCCGTGTGCAGACAGAGTATGCCAAAGGTGCTGGGCTGGATTCCATCCATGATTTTGAATGGGTTGCACAAGATACAAGAGAAGGAAGTCATAGACTGTACCCTGTGTGACATATTGGTGCTGCATGATGGTGATGATAGTGAATATCTACAACTTCATGCATTATTTCTGTAGATGATTGACTGTTATCATAAAACTGGGGACAGGTATGCAGAGTAGCACACATCACTTCAGAAGGTCAAAGTATTGTTTGTAAATCCTTTGGATTTTTTTAAAATTTAGGTTATGTAGGTGTGTTGGGAAATGAAACGACAGACTGGCTGGCTGGCTCTGCACCACTTGGTATAGTCATGATGCACGACAAGCTAGTTGTAGTCAAGGCCCTTTGAGAGGGGGTGAACCAGGCAGAGGCACGTTTAGATTATCATGGTCTAAGTAGAAGGGTGATTAGAGTATCAGGCTGGTACTGCACACTAAGATGAAAGGCAAGGTCCGACTGTTACTGGTACCATCAGAGTTGGAGCTCTTCTTTGGCTGCTGATGATGGGGACAAAGTGGGAATGTCCCGAGTGCTGTGATGTCGGTTCTTAAAACTCAACTCGGCTGCAATAAAACTTACATTCTGTGGGATAGATATTCTAATTGTATTGTCGAGCCTTCTCATTAGATGTTATACATTCTTTGTTTGTATGCAGATTTAATAAAAAGCAAGATAATGTAGGTAAAGAGCAGATGCAATAAATTGGGGATGCTCTTTCTTTTTCTGGTCAGTTGTGGACAGTCTGGACATGCAGAAGAAAGACAGTGCTAATGCCAGGGAGGTCATCCGTTGGCTGGAGGCTCAGCTGAGGCGAGGCAACAGGTCAGTGGACTGCACATTCTTTTATCTTTTCCATAAAGTCACTGATAGTCTAGCATAGGAGAGAACCATATAGAACTAGATAATTTCTCCGTACTGTATGGCTGAAGATGGTCAAACTAAAAACTGTTACAATAGCTACACCTCCAAGAAAAGGAAAGACCACAACAAGATCCTTGACAGAACAGACAATAAAACTTGTAAGACGCCTGTACACACACAGGGTTCTGTTTTAAATCCAACCTGATTGCTTCATTCTGTGATGGCACACTGTCTCAAGCTGCAATTGTTTTTCAGTTTTTTGACACATTTCGAACATTGATTTTTTAAATTAAGTCCGGAATATTTGCTTTATTTGTGTGTGTATATATATAATGTAACGTGTTCTTTTTTTTTCTTTTTTATATTTTTTATGCAGATACATCCGGGCTCAGAGGTCCAAGGAAACCTTGTCACTGAATCAGTACGGCGTACATAAAAAGAAGAACAGAGATGTTTGGTAAGTTTGAGTAAATAAATCAGCTTCTAAAATCTGGCAATCATAACAAGGGACAGAGATTTCACAAACAGAAACTTATAGAATAATGTGAGAAACCAAGTTTAACGCTGATGTTTGGAAAGTATAAATGGTTGCCTGGGAGTCTTAAATGGGCACCTGCATTACAACTAAAGTGCAGAAAAACTTTTGGATTTAAGAGGTTACACTAAAAGCTACCCTAAACTTCCTGTTAGAAGCTACCCTGAACTTCCTGTTAGAAGCTATCCTAAACTTCCTGTTAGAAGCTATCCTAAACTTCCTGTTAGAAGCTATCCTAAACTTCCTGTTAGAAGCTACCCTAAACTTCCTGTTAGAAACTACCCTAAACTTCCTGTTAGAGGCTATCCTGAACTTCCTGTTAGAAGCTACCCTGAACTTCCTGTTAGAAGTTACCCTAAACTTCCTCTTAGAAGCTACCCTGAACTTCCTGTATCTCAGAGTTTATTTGTGCTGAAAATGTCTGGTCAGTAACCATCATTTTCACTGTCTGCTGGCCACTGTGCACAAGACCTCCTGTTTATCTCCCTTTGTGATTCATGTCGAGTCTGCTGTGTTTTTATTTTAACCGATCGGAACTCTCTTGTGGGTGAAAGGCAGGATAAGTATCCAGGTACATGGATAACATCTAACAGAAGATTTGTTATAGAGATAGAAAACAAAATAGGACTGGCTAAAACTGCATTTTTTAAACTGAAGAACAGTTTTTGCAATAAAGCCATGTCTGTAGAGGCTTGAACAAGAATTCTTGCATGCTATTTATAGAGTTAGTTTTAACATATGGCTGAATCCTCAACAATAAATAAACAATCCAATATCTTGAGGCTTCAGAGATGTTTTACAGAAGAATCTTATAATTCCTCGAACAACCCAAATGAGCAACCCTGATGTTTTAAAAGGTGAGGGTTTGAAGACAACTTATCACAAACATTAGAAAGAGACAGAGGAAGACGACACACAGCGATATTTGACAACTTTTAATCGTGGCATGGGGGGATGTCAACACACAAACTGATAAATACTGTTGAGAATGGCAGACTATGGAGAGACATGATCGTCCATTCCAGTCTGCAAGACATTTGATGATGATGTAGACTCCGGCTATTCAGCTAGCAGCCCACGAAGACCTAGCAGGTGGCCCAAGGATCACTGCCAGTTGTATTGTATTAATGATCTGTCTATACTGGGGCTCCAGACTGTCCCATTGTCAAAAGTCTGGCCCTTGAGTAAACTGATTGAACAGCCCTGATGTAGATCCTTTTGTTGGTTGGCAGGTATATACTGGAACTACTGGGCTGTGCTAGGTATCTGGCACAGCAGACTGGCTCTTTCACTGGACACAGTGTGGTGGCTATCGTCACAGGCCGTCAGAAGCTGATGGCCACACCACTTCCCCCGGTCATACAGCAGATCAAGTCTCAAGCGGAACAAGAAGGTAAGTCAGCATGTGACACTTGTGGTCCAGTGCCATCCTATATCTTGTATTCAGGTGATAGTTCAGGTTACAAATTGGCTGCTTGTAAATTCTCAGAACAACTAAATTTTATCTCTTAAGTCTGAGATATGTGTGTTCAGATTATTTGAGATCAGGAACTCGATTCCAAAGTACTGTCTCCACAGGTACTGTATTACATTTGAGGCTGGGTTAGAAATGGGAAAAGTACACAGACTTTGCGTCTGGGACAGGCTGGGTTGGAAATGGGACCAGTACACAGACTTCACTTCTCAGACAGACTGGGTTAGAAATGGGACCAGTACACAGACTTCACTTCTCAGACAGACTGGGTTAGAAATGGGACCAGTACACAGACTTCACTTCTCAGACAGACTGGGTTAGAAATGGGACCAGTACAGAATTCACTTCTCAGACAGACTGGGTTAGAAATGGGACCAGTACACAGACTTCACTTCTCAGACAGACTGGGTTGGAAATGGGACCAGTACAGACTTCACTTCTCAGACAGACTGGGTTAGAAATGGGACCAGTACACAGACTTCACTTCTCAGACAGACTGGGTTAGAAATGGGACCAGTACACAGACTTCACTTCTCAGACAGACTGGGTTAGAAATGGGACCAGAACACAGACTTCACTTCTCAGACAGACTGGGTTAGAAATGGGACCAGTACACAGACTTCACTTCTCAGACAGACTGGGTTAGAAATGGGACCAGTACGCAGACTTCACTTCTCAGATAGACTGGGTTAGAAATGGGACCAGAACACAGACTTCACTTCTCAGACAGACTGGGTTAGAAATGGGACCAGTACACAGACTTCACTTCTCAGACAGGCTGGGTTAGAAATGGGACCAGTACAAAGACTATTTTTGGGACTGCATGGGTTAGAATTGTGACCAGACTTTTTATCTGGGACAGGATGGGTTAGAAGTGGGACCAGACTTTATATCTGGGACAGAATGGGTTAGAAATTGGAAAGGTACACTGACTTCACATCTGGGACAGACTGGGTTAGAAATAGGACCAGTACACAGATGTGTCTGGGACAGGATGGGTTAGAAGTAAGACCAGACTTTATAGAAGTGGGACCACTACCTACAGATTGTTAGACTATACATTTATTATCACATTTCTAGTTCCTCTACTTAATTGACTTCTTACAGTCTGTATACTGAACATTTATTATCATATTTCTAGTTCATATTCTTTGTTAACCACATAGATGCTATAGACCAAACATCTGTCCATTCATATTCCTCATTCGGGTGTTTATTTTGGATGAAGGGTCAGTCACTTTTATATTTCCCCATGAGCACATATTAATTCCCCAAGATAACATTTTTGTATTTACTCATGAAGGGATGATGTTTTTTCCCCAGGTGTCACCATAGAAACAATGGTGGACTTTGGCAACCAATGGAAATCTGTGTTACAACAAACTGGGCAGGGGTGAAGGCTAGAAGATCCATTGACCCAGGGTCAAGAGTTCAAACATTTGAAGAAGGCATACTGTCTTCACTGAGAAACTTACTAGATTCAACTTGTGACTTTTTCTACACAACAATTAGCCAGTCGAAAAGTGACATGTCACATGGAGGCAGTAATTTCCAGCTAAGAAGATGAAGATAACCGCCGGTTACTTTGGAGAAAAATGTACTTCATTTGACATTCTTTAGCATACGTGAATAGAAACGGTATTTCTACGGACTAGATGCTAAATGACGGCAATATTCTAAAAAGACAAAGAATAATAGAGTTAATCATTGCCTCTTTTATGACATGTTTATCTTCATATATGCAAGGTAACTTTGAAAAAGGCCGGAACTGAGTTGCACTGTTGCAAAGTGCACAAGGAAAATTACCTGTCTTTTTATTGCCTTGTTAAAAATAGTTTTCCAGACTCGGTGTGAGAATTTTTTTTTAAATTAACGAAACATTAATTGATCTCAGAAAAGAGTCTGATGTTTGTAGTTTTGTGTTTGTCTGTTTGTGCAAGATGGAAAGGGTTCCTCCGGTCATTGTCTTCACCATGAGGCTTTTTATAGCCAGCTCGCTGAATTTATACTCTGGTAGCAGAATACATACCACATCAACAAGATTATCTTCTGTGCTAACAATACATAAGCCGAGGCAGAATAACAGCTGCTTCTGGTTACTGTATATCCTGTACACACATTACAGTAACCATACTGATAGACACCTCGTCCACTTCACACACTTTGCAGAAAATTAACAACACTCCATTCAAAGATAAAATACCTGATCCATTTCCTATTCTTAATAGGAGACTTAACATACTAATGAGTACCTCTTTTATTCTGTAATACTTGACAGAATATTCTAAGCCAGCAGTATGTATGCCAGGGTGAAATAACAGCTGGCACTTTAATGAACAGCAGTACATTTAAAGGTACAAACCTTACCCGTTTTCTGTACTAATCAGTTACCACACTGATAAACATATCTGTTATACAATCCTAACAGCAACCATACTGATAGACAGCATACCTTTTCTTTATGCTAATAGTAACCATAGTGATAGACATCACATCTACTGTATACACTTCACAGTAACCATATGGATAGACACCACGTCCACTGCACACACTTTACAGTAAATTAACAACAGTCCATTCAAAGATAAAATACCTAATCCATTTTGTATTTTTAATAGGAGACTTAACATACTGATGGGTACCTCTTTTATTCTGTAATACTTGACAGAATATATTCTAAGCCAACTAAATGTATGCCAAGGTAACATAACAGCTGGTACTTTGATGAACAGCAGTACATTCAAAGGTATACACCTTACCTGTTTTCCCGTACTAAACAGTAACCACACTGATAGACATATCTGTTATGCAATCTTAACAGTAACCATACTGATAGACACCACACCTACTTTACAGTAACCATACTGATGGACACCACACCCACCTTACAGTAACAGTACTGATGGACACACACACTTTACAGTAAACATACTGATGGACACCACACCCACCTTACAGTAACAGTACTGATGGACACACACACTTTACAGTAACCATACTGATGAACAGCACACTCACTTTACAGTAACCATACTGATGGACACCACACCCACTTTACAGTAACCATACTGATTGACACACACACTTTACAGTAACCATACTGATGAACACCACACTCACTTTACAGTAACCATACTGATGGACACACACACTTTACAGTAACCATACTGATGATAACACCACACCCACTTTACAGTAACCATACTGATGGACACACACACTTTACAGTAACCATACTAATGGACACACACACTTTACAGTAACCATACTGATGATAACACCACACCCACTTTACAGTAACCATACTGATGGACACACACACTTTACAGTAACCATACTAATGGACACACACACTTTACAGTAACCATACTGATGAACACCACACACACTTTACAGTAACCATACTGATGAACACCACACTGACTTTACAGTAACCATACTGATAGACACCACACCCACTTTACAGTAACCATACTGATAGACACACATACTTTACAGTAACCATACTGATGGGCAGACTGAACAGATATAATGTTTAAACACTGTACGAATTCTTTATGGTAATTGAGACAGGTTGCATCTCTTCTTGAAAAAAGAGAGTGGAGTTTCTGTCAGCATGCCAGATAAGTTCACCTTTACAACTTGGGGAGCAGTCTTTCTAGAAGAAGAAGAAAAAGAGCTCAGCAATTCATTTTTTGAGGACATTTGTTGCTAAATGTTTCACCCATATTTGCTGCTTCCTCTGTCACCCTAAAGTCATATGCCTGTTATTGGTTGGTTGATACATTGTTTAGGCTTCTGTGATTTCTTCATTGTTTAGGCTTCTGTGATTTCTTTCACTCTGTGAACTTATTAATGCTTCCTAAGGCAGACTGGAATCATTGTTGAAGCCACTTTGTGAGAGAAGATTGACAACCCAAACAGATGGGTATTTATGCGGTGAGTGCGGGATCTTGTTTGCTGGGTGATGGGGCTGAAAAAACCTGCTTCAACATGAAATCATTTATAAAAAGAACAATACACTGGTTCAGTAATGTAATGATAGTAATACATACAATGCTCTAGTAATGAAATGGTAGTAGTAATCTGGTTCAGTAATGTAATGATAGTAATACAATGCTTCAGTAATGTAATGGTGGTAGTAATCTGGTTCAGTAATGTAATACATACAATGCTTTAGTAATGAAATGGTAGTAGTAATCTGGTTCAGTAATGTAATGATAGTAATACAATGCTTCAGTAATGTAATGGTGGTAGTAATCTGGTTCAGTAATGTAATGATAGTAATACAATGCTTCAGTAATGTAATGGTGGTAGTAATCTGGTTCAGTAATGTAATAATAGTAATACAATGCTTCAGTAATGTAATGATAGTAATACATACAATGCTTCAGTAATAAAATGGTGGTAGTAATCTGGTTCAGTAAGGTAATGATAGTAATACAATGCTTCAGTAATGTAATGGTGGTAGTAATGTAATGATAGTAATACAATGCTTCAGTAATGTGATGGTGGTAGTAGTCTGGTTCAGTAATGTAATGATAGTAATACAATGCTTCAGTAATGTTATGGTTGTAGTAAACTGGGTCACTAATGTAATGGTGGTAGTAATCTGGTACATTAATGTAATGGTTGTAGTAAACTGGGTCAGTAATGTCGTCATTTTAGTAAGCTGGTTCAGTAATGTTATGGTTATAGTAAACTGCTTCAGTAATGTTATCGTTGTATTGAACTGATTCAGTAATGTAATGGTAAACGGAGAGCTATTAGAACAAGTAACAAGTTTTTTCCCTATCTAGGACTCGTAGATGATGGAAGAAGCTAAACAGAAATCAACAAGAGAATAGGGATGGCTAAACCTGTCTCCAATAAGATGCACAAGATACTGACAGCTAGAGAGAGGGACATCATTGTAAAAAAGCTCCCTTCTCCACGCCTTCAGGTGTATTGGAAATATAGGGCTAGGCCGTTATTTGTATAGACCAGTCGGCTCCTGGTGGGTGATGTGGTCAGTTACATGCTGGCCGCCTTTACTTTCCAGGACTGCACCTGGTTTCCACTCAAGGCTTTGTCGACCTGGGAGTCAAGGTCATATTTGCAGGGAAAAAAGTTAGGCTCGCAAACCCACGACCTTTCGATCCAGAGAGATAAATAACACACTAAAGATGGGAATCGTCAAATGTTATTTATACTCAGTCCTGCTGTATGGTGCAGAAACTTGGACAATGAACAAGGAAATGGAAAATCAAATTCAGTCTCTGAATGGTTATACAGAAGAATAGGTCATATTTCATGGAAACAAAAACAAATACAAAGATTCTGGAAAGGCTACAAATAAAAAGTGAATTACTGAAAGAAATACAAAAGAGACAATTGAAATACTTTGGCCACATGGAAAGACATAAAATAGCTTTAAAAACCATACTAGAGGGAGATGTCAAAGGCAAGAGGTTGGCAGCGATATAAGTGGGAGGACAACAACAAGAGATGGACAGGCAGCAGTCTGAGAGAGTGCAGAGTCAGTACAAGAGACAGAGGATGTTTGAGATCCATTCTAGCCAACCTTCACTGGGGAGATGGCACCTGATTGATTGATTAAATGTAATGGTAGTAGTAAACAGGTTCAATAATGTAATGGTTGTAGTAAACAGGTTCAGTAATTTTATGGTTGTAGTAGACTGGTTCAGTATTGTTATGATGATAGTACACTGGTTCAGTAATGTAATGGTTGTAGTAAACAGGTTCAGTATAGTTGTAGTAAACAGGTTCTTCTTCAGCGATCTCTGGTCATGCACATAATCCACTGTGGGCCATAAACTAGGATGTCCTCACAAGGTCTCTTAGGTTTCCCCGAAGCTGAGTTGTCAGTTCTACTGGATGTGGTCACATGTAGCTACGCAGTTCAGCCAAGAGAGGACAGTCTTGCAGGACATGTTCTGGAGTCTGTTCAGCACGAAGGCACTGGCAGAGAGCTGTTTGGCTCATACCTAGTTTATCTGAGTGTTTATTGAGTCTGCAGTGTCCAGTAGGTAAGCAAAATACTGTGACTTGGTCTGTTCTGTTCAAGTGTTTCAGAAAATCTTGTCCGTAGTTATAACCAATGTTGGTTTTCCAATCTGTTTCTGATTTTCTCTTATTGAGAGTTTTGACTTCTTGAAAAGATAGTGGCTTTTAGGTCTGTGGTTTTTTACTGCCTTCCTTGGCATCAGCGCTTTCATTGCCTTTGATGCCACAGTGAGATAGAATCCACTGCAAGTGGTAAACAGGTTCAGTAATGTAATGAGAGTAATACACTGGTTCAGTAATGTTGTAGTTGTGGTAAACAGGTTCAATAATGTAATGATTGTAGTACGCTGTTCAATGATGCAACAGTAGTGACTTTCTCCTGTTTTTTGTTTTGTTGCTGTGTTTGTTGTAATGAACATAACAGCTTCATAAGGAACTCAACTTCGTGTCAGAGGTGAAAAGTCTTTTAGTTGGGGGGGGGGGGGGCAGTGTCATCCAGGTGTGGGGAACAGTTGTCATCCAGGTGTGGGGAACAGTTGTCATCCAGGTGTGGGAACAGTTGTCATCCAGGTGTGGGGAACAGTTGTCATCCAGGTGTGGGGAACAGTTGTCATCCAGGTGTGGGGAACAGTTGTCATCCAGGTGTGGGGAACAGTTGTCATCCAGGTGTGGGGAACAGTTGTCATCCAGGTGTGGGGAAGTGTCATCTAGGCATGGGGAACAGTTGTCATCTATGTGTGGAATACAGTGTGTGAACAATGATTCAGTAAGTCAACAATACGCTCATTCAACGGTCTTTTTTATACTGGTTTATTACAGTAATAATAATGGTCAGCTGGTTCTGAATGATAGTTGTAGACTGTCAGTACGTACCCTGAATGATAGTTGTAGACTGTCAGTACGTACCCTGAATGATAGTTGTAGACTGTCAGTACGTACCCTGAATGATAGTTGTAGACTGACAGCCGGTACCCTAAATGATAGTTGTAGACTGACAGCCAGTACCCTGAATGATAGTTGTAGACTGACAGCCAGTACCCTGAATGATAGTTGTAGACTGACAGCCAGTACCCTGAATGATAGTTGTAGACTGACAGCCAGTACCCTGAATGATAGTTGTAGACTGTCAGTACGTACCCTGAATGATAGTTGTAGACTGACAGCCAGTACCCTGAATGATAGTTGTAGACTGTCAGTACGTACCCTGAATGATAGTTGTAGACTGACAGCCGGTACCCTAAATGATAGTTGTAGACTGACAGCCAGTACCCTGAATGATAGTTGTAGACTGTCAGTACGTACCCTGAATGATAGTTGTAGACTGACAGCCAGTACCCTGAATGATAGTTGTAGACTGACAGCCAGTACCCTAAATGATAGTTGTAGACTGACAGCCAGTACCCTGAATGATAGTTGTAGACTGTCAGTACGTACCCTGAATGATAGTTGTAGACTGACAGCCAGTACCCTGAATGATAGTTGTAGACTGTCAGTACGTACCCTGAATGATAGTTGTAGACTGACAGCCGGTACCCTAAATGATAGTTGTAGACTGACAGCCAGTACCCTGAATGATAGTTGTAGACTGTCAGCCGGTACCCTGAATGATAGTTGTAGACTGTCAGTACGTACCCTGAATGATAGTTGTAGACTGTCAGTACGTACCCTGAATGATAGTTGTAGAATGTCAGTACGTACCCTGAATGATAGTTGTAGACTGTCAGCCGGTACCCTGAATTATAGTTGTAGACTGTCAGTACGTACCCTGAATGATAGTTGTAGACTGTCAGCCGGTACCCTGAATTATAGTTGTAGACTGTCAGTACGTACCCTGAATGATAGTTGTAGACTGTCGGCCGGTACCCTGAATGATAGTTGTAGACTATCGGCCGGTACTAGTTTGGTGAAGTAAATTGTTAACAATGGTAAAGTATACAGAATGATAACACCACTTTGGAAAGATACTGAAACTGGTTCAGTAAAATGTTGAATTGGGAACACTAGTTTGCTAAAATATTGAAAACCTTTGTACTGAGTGTTGTCAGTACTTGTGGACATATTATGGGAAGAAATCAACTCAAAAACTTGGTGACAGTGGACAAGTTTGGTGGGGAAAAAAAGAGCAGGGAAACTAACAATTCTGTGGTGATCTTGTGGGATGGCAACCTATGATTGCAAGCTACATGTTGATGATGATGACTAGTCTAGTGTTTGAGTCTTCTTCTTCCCCTTCACTGGCTGTAAGTTCCAGCAGAAAGTTCTGGTTGTTTATCTACCTCCAGACTTCAGCCGTAATAAACCTGAGCGTTACATGCACATCCATTTTACAGATCGGGCTTATTTTTATGCAGGCTGTTGGTTCTTTGGCTCTCAGGCAGATGCACTGCCACTTCGAAGGAATCGCCCATTTAGTCAACTCTTACGAGATGCTTGTTGCGGAGACAGTGGGTCTGTCCTTGTTTTCCCTACAATGGGTCTTGTAACCCGTTTCCCTACAATGGGTCCTGTAACCCACACGGGGAAGTGTTCAAGTAAAATGGAAAGATCAAATAAAAATGAAGTACCAGCTTAGTAAAGTAATGTTGCCTTGGCAGGGCACATGATGATGATAACTACTGTACTGTTGACATATAATAAAACTGAGGTACCACTTGAGTCAAATATTATTTCTTTGGTTTAACTTTTGTTCCCATTTGTTGTATTGATGTGAAATTATGGATCAAGTCAGCGAAACACTGAGATGTTGGTTTAGTCAAACAATGTTGCTCTGGTAGAGTTACCCGTTGCCATCTGTTCTGTTAGAGGTAAACGGTGAGTAAAATAATAGAATAAAAATGAGGCAGTGGTTTAGTCAGACAATGTTGCTCTGGTAGAGTTACCTGTTGCCATCTGTTCTGTTAGAGGTAAACGGTGAGTAAAATAATAGAATAAAAATGAGGCAGTGGTTTAGTCAAACAATGTTGCTCTGGTAGAGTTACCCGTTGCCATCTGTTCTGTTAGATGTAAACGGTGAGTAAAATAACAGAATAAAAATGAGGTAGTGGTTTAGTCAAACAATGTTGCTCTGGTAGAGTTACCCGTTGCCATCTGTTCTGTTAGAGGTAAACGGTGAGTAAAATAACAGAATAAAAATGAGGCAGTGGTTTAGTCAAACAATGTTGCTCTGGTAGAGTTACCTGTTGCCATCTGTTCTGTTAGAGGTAAACGGTGAGTAAAATAACAGAATAAAAATGAGGCAGTGGTTTAGTCAAACAATGTTGCTCTGGTAGAGTTACCCGTTGCCATCTGTTCTGTTAGAGGTAAACGGTGAGTAAAATAACAGAATAAAAATGAGGCAGTGGTTTAGTCAAACAATGTTGCTCTGGTAGAGTTACCCGTTGCCATCTGTTCTGTTAGATGTAAACGGTGAGTAAAATAGCAGAATAAAAATGAGGCAGTGGTTTAGTCAAACAATGTTGCTCTGGTAGAGTTACCAGTTGCCATCTGTTCTGTTAGATGTAAACGGTGAGTAAAATAATAGAATAAAAATGAGGCAGTGGTTTAGTCAAACAATGTTGCTCTGGTAGAGTTACCAGTTGCCATCTGTTCTGTTTGATGTAAACGGTGAGTAAAATAACAGAATAAAAATGAGGTAGTGGTTTAGTCAAACAATGTTGCTCTGGTAGAGTTACCCGTTGCCATCTGTTCTGTTAGAGGTAAACGGTGAGTAAAATAACAGAATAAAAATGAGGCAGTGGTTTAGTCAGACAATGTTGCTCTGGTAGAGTTACCTGTTGCCATCTGTTCTGTTAGAGGTAAACGGTGAGTAAAATAACAGAATAAAAATGAGGCAGTGGTTTAGTCAGACAATGTTGCTCTGGTAGAGTTACCCGTTGTCATCTGTTCTGTTAGAGGTAAACGGTGAGTAAAATAACAGAATAAAAATGAGGCAGTGGTTTAGTCAAACAATGTTGCTCCGGTAGAGTTACCTGTTGCCATCTGTTCTGTTAGAGGTAAACAAACGGTGAGTAAAATAACAGAATAAAAATGAGGCAGTGGTTTAGTCAAACAATGTTGCTCTGGTAGAGTTACCCGTTGCCATCTGTTCTGTTAGAGGTAAACGGTGAGTAAAATAACAGAATAAAAATGAGGCAGTGGTTTAGTCAGACAATGTTGCTCTGGTAGAGTTACCTGTTGCCATCAGTTTTGTAAGAGAAAAACAGTGAGTAAAATAATAGAATAAAAATGAGGCAATGTTTTAGTAAAACATTGTTACTCTGGTTATTACTAATTGCCATCTGTGGTGTTAGAGGGAAATGGTCTTCTTCTTCTTCCTCCTTCTTCACGTTCACCGGCTGTAACCTCTGGCAGAAAGTTCAGGTTGTTTGTGCACATCTGGACTTTATTCTTGTCATAGAACGAGTTTGTGTGCACAGCTGTTTTACAGACATGGTTTATTTGTATGCAGACTATTGATGCCTAGCCACTCAAAGGCAGTGATGAGGTATTGCAGGAAGTGTACTCACAGCAGTGATAGGGTATATATGGAAGTGTACACACAGCAGTGATGGGGTATTGCAGGAAGTGTACACACAGCAGTGATGGGGTATTGCAGGAAGTGTACTCACAGCAGTGATGAGGTATTGCAGGAAGTGTACACACAGCAGTGATGAGGTATTGCAGGAAGTGTACACACAGCGGTGATGAGGTATTGCAGGAAGTGTACACACAGCAGTGATGAGGTATTGCAGG
>CAJHNH020000022.1:190000-339498 GCA_905116865.2 Candidula unifasciata
GGACTAGTCTAAGCCCAACAACCCACACGGGGACTAGTCTAAGCCCAACAACCCACACGTGGACTAGTCTAAGCCCAACAACCCACACGTGGACTAGTCTAAGCCCAACAACCCACACGGGGACTAGTCTAAGCCCAACAACCCACACGGGGACTAGTCTAATCCAAATGCCATTTCAGTCCGCCGATGCAGCAGCCACTCCCAAGTACCTCTGCCGATTGTTGCTATGAGGATTTATAGTATCTCAATGCTTCTTCCCGTTTGCATTGGTGCATTACTTGTCAGCTCTTTCATTATCATGTATTCCTGCGTGCCCAGGTGTGTAGATCCAGACGAGGTTGACTGCGACTTCCAAATGCTTTCTACCCATTCCTGTAGCGATTTTCTGAAGCACATTCATCGAGTCTGAAACGATTATCGCATATGTGGCCGCTTGTTCTAGAATTCATGTGAGAGCTCTGTAAGCAGTAGTTATCTTTGTGGTCATGCTTGACGTAGTTGTGTGGTAAGCATCGCTGTCGCATCCGCTTTTTATTGATTTCTCAATCCTTTGTGTTGTGTATGTCAATGCTGATCTTGTCCCGCTCTTCACTGATCCATCTGTGAAATTGACGATATCTTCTGGGCGTGAATGCTGATCAATCAGTGCTCCAATCTCGGCATCTACGGTGGCAGGTATCTGACTTCTACAGTGCCTCCCCAGTATTCTCACAACCTTAGGCAAGTCATGCATGTGTTTCCGCCCATTCTTTTCCGTGACTGACCTCGTTTAGGTCACATATTTGATGGATTAGATTTTCGGCCTAGGTCATCCGGGAGAAGTCTCTCTTGAGATACATCTCTTGGAGTGGGTGGTTGCTGTATGCTGATATCCTTATGTACGTTTTCACCTGTACCACTTTACGTCTGGTGGCCATCGTCTGTACACCCAGGAAATACCGTATATCACAATGTGTCATTTGTACAGCCTCTTAAAAATCTCATTATCTCATTTTCTATCCAATCCAGTATTTCTAGCTGGGCTCTGCTGACAGTGAGGAGACCCAAACTGTAGTCTATAACACTTAGTACAAGTCCCTGATAAGACAGGAAAGGTAGGCCTTGTTGATTGTCGGCGTATGCCATTACCTTCAGTGCCGTCAGACGTTTCTTCGAAAGTTATGCCAAGGTATCTCACTGTGTTCGTTCTATCGATGTCTATACCACACATGCTCACGACTGGCGCAGGTATACTGAAAATGTGGGTATTTAAGGAGAACTATGGGAAGCCTTTATCGTGTTTACATGTGCGCTTGATTTCTGGCAGCACTCACGTAGTCGGTCTAATTCATGCTGTAGCGTTGTTGTATGTTCATCCCTGTTGTTTCCCAGTCAATACACACGGATGTCGTCTGCGAACGACATTGTTCTGGTGACTAATGATGTACACACAATAAAGAGAACGGGAGACAATGGAGATTCCTGGGACAAGCCTATTAGGACGCGTTAAGGTTTCGACGCCCACGTAAAGTATCTCATTGTTCTGTGGAAGAACGCTGCTAAGATCCATTTGACCCATTTCGTCTCCGTGTTCATATCAAACACCAGTCTAATAAGCATGTTACACGGAACCCTGTTGTCGGCGTAAGTCAACGGCTGATGCGGCAGTATCTCTTCCTGCCTGGAAGCCCTCATACATGTCGTAAACAAACACCGCAGCATTGCACTGGGTATCTCTTTCCGGGCGGTACCCACCTAGTGTCGGTGACCTCCCCCTCCTTTTAAAAACCCACTTGACTTTAATATTTTGTGACAACTTTCTGGCCATGATTTGTCCCCCTTGAGTTTTCCTGAAGTGTGATGATTCTATAGCCGTTTACTGGTAATAAATGAGACACATTAATTGTAATTTATGCAAATTATATAAACTTCTGCTCCTGCTGTATCCACTATAACATGGCTGTTTGCACGTCAAATTGTCGTTTACGACCGTGCTGTAATATCTGCAGATTTGAAGGCAGCACATCCACTTTTTGCAAATCCTTAGATTGAGTCATCCAACACGGCATGCTGGCCAAAGAGCAGTGGCTGGGTTTTTATCAGAAACCTGGCCATGAAGGACTAAAATGGAATGCCAGAATCACTAGTTGCAACCTTATGGAGCCAACCGAGTAAATGCTTTTGAATCAAACAGATGAGGAACAACACTGACAGTGGATAGGACACGTTCTAATAAGGAAACACAAACTTCTGGTAAGTGTATAATTATAAAGTACTTGTCCAGAACTGACAAGGGAACAGAAAAAAGGGGGACGTAAACAACTCGGGGAGATGAAAAATCACCTACATGATAGGGTAAGAACTGCTACAGAATATGTTTCCTTCTCCTCCTTCCTTCCTTCTTCTTCTGTTGTTGCTGCTTCTGTTATCTATTCTATTCAACGTGCCCCCCTCCCCCCCCCCACACACACACTTATGTGTGTGCTCAGTTTTGTCTCGTGTGCTATAATTCAGGGTACCGTTGCTAGTCCTCATTCACCCATTATATTTTTAGATTCTACAACATTTATTGTGGTCATAAATCTTTGAAGGCCTCCCCCTCCCCCACCCAATTACGAAACCAGCAGTGGATATTTATATGGGCGTGTTTCATACTCTTATTTTCGTTTGCCTAACCATTAGACCTAATTTCCCTGTGCCTGATCCAGGGCCCCATTGTGGGGAAGACAAGAATAGGCCCAGTGCCTCCCCAACTAGCATATCGTAGGTGTCGATTAAGTGGGGACTTCCTTCGAAGTCGGGGTGCATCTGCCCGAGCTGCAAGAAACAACCAACTGCAAACAACTAAGCCAGTAAAACGGGTGTACACGCAAAACTCAGGTCCTGGCACAAAGCCAAGGTCACACATACAAAAAGGCGAACAACCAGGACTTTTCCGCCGTAGCTCACAACTGGTGAACGAAGAAGACGAACAGAAGAGGACTAGTTAGGACTGTGCTGGGCAGGTTCTGTAAAAGGTCTTCCCAGCAAGGCCGGGCCTGGCAACCCACAAGTGCTATCTGAAGTAGCAGAGATCGGTTTTCATCCAGAGTGACCCGCCCACCACCACCCCCTATTCCTCATCTCTCAAACACAGACCTGACTGTTGGCGTGTCTTGTTTCCGACTGGTTCCGCCCCATGGCCTCCCTCGGTTTCTTTCATACAGCCCCAACTCCTCATTTCCCTCTTCTCGGGTGGTGCCTTCAGCTCCAGTGAGACAAGTAAAGTGGGATTTATGATTAGCTTCAGGTCTTATCTGTACAGATAGCTCTCCGGGCGCTGGCGACAATACCTTTAGCAGCAGAAACAAGGCAATTGTTATGGACGCGCCAATACCCACCCCAAACACGCAGGCTGGGTTTCAGTTTCTTGAAGTGCCCCGTCTCTAATCAGTTTCTAGAATGTCCTGGGAACGTTGGTGATAGCGTCATAGAAAGTCCACTTTTCTGCGGGTTTTAGTTAAACGGTTCAAACATCACTGGACGCCTTCCCAAGTGGGTTCCGGTGCCCAATGGGGATGGGAGGGGGGGGGAACAAGAATAGACCTACCCCACCTCCCCTTTCCACCTGCTGTGCTAGCGAGAAGAAGAAGAAAAAAAAGAGAAAAACCAAGAAGAAGGGAGATAAGAAAAAATAAAATGTGGTTAGGACAATAAGTAGTTTTCCGCTGAACAGCAAAAACGGGAAAAGTAAAGACAATGGTTCTTCTGTGCAGGGGCCAAGAAATATGATCATAGCCCAGCCAAAGGATATGTGAATAATTGTGTTGCACAACAACTGACTGACACATGGATTCAGTTACATACCAACGCTTAAGCAGTTCACGTGCACGAACTACATGTTCTATTTTGAATCAAGCGAATGAATATAACCAACACATTGAATATCTGGGGGGTGGGTGGGGTGGGGGGGGGGGGAGTTCCTGAACACAAAACTAAGTGCCTCACAGATGACATTACATTACCAACCATCACGTGTTCGAACAGACGCTATACTACTCACTCTTAACTAACAAACGTGAAAATTCGCCTCTAGCGACCCAAAATCGAATATCTCCGATCGATGATACACACTGATATCTAGATCTACACATTTTAACTACTAAAATTCTTTTAGATCTAACTATAGAAACGTACCACAGCGATAATCAGTCAGAAAATTCCATCTCTCTCTCTCTCTCTCTCTCTCTCTCTCTCTCTCTCTCTCTCTCTCTCTCTCTCTCTCTCTCTCTCTCTCTGTCTGTCTCTTGGTTCGGTCTGCTGCAATTGCGCTGTGTTTAGACCACGTGCGGTCAACCAGAGCGTCAGACAGAGCGTCTGACCAGGACGGGCCGAGAACACACACACACACACACACACAGAGAGAGAGAGAGAGAGAGAGAGAGAGAGACAGACAGACAGAGAGAGACAGACAGACAAACAGAGAGAGAGAGAGAGAGAGAGAGAGAGAGAGAGTTTTCCCTCAGGTTTCGGCCTTTTTATCACCTTCCGGTCTCCCAGCTGGCCAGATTTTCGTTCGCGTGCAGTTTAATCAACATTATTCAACAGGCGTTGGCCAACCGGCTACACTAAAAATGAACATATCGCGAAGGGCGACTAATTAGATATGTTTTAATCAGAGCTGGAGAGCAAAGCTGACAATCAGTATTTGTTTCTTCAAAATACACAACCGAAATATATAATCCAGCATTGTCCCCCCCCCCCCCCTCCCCCCACCCCTCCCCTTTTTCCCAGCTAGGAACTTGTTTTTATAACAAAATGATAGTCTGTTTTAGATGGGAAATCCACAACAAAATGATAGTCTGTTTTAGATGGGACATCCACAACAAACTGATAGTCTGTTTTAGATGGGACATCCACAACAAACTGATAGTCTGTTTTAGATGGGACATCCACAACAAAATGATAGTCTGTTTTAGATGGGACATCCACAACAAAATGATAGTCTGTTTTAGATGGGACATCCACAACAAAATGATAGTCTGTTTTAGATGGGACATCCACGAAGCTTTTCCAGAACAGAATGTGTTTAAGCAGCTACTGTGTGGTGCAGGGATTGAAATGAAAACTGTGTGGGAAATGTTGGAGTTAAAGGGATTCAAGTGACAACTGTGTGGGAAATGATGGAGTTAAAGGGATTCAAGTGACAACTGTGTGGGAAATGATGGAGTTAAAGGGATTCAAGTGACAACTGTGTGGGAAATGATGGAGTTAAAGGGATTCAAGCGACAATTGTGTGGGGAATTATGGAGTTAAAGGGATTCAAGTGACAATTGTGTGGGAAATGATGGAGTTAAAGGGATTCAAGTGACAACTGTGCGGGGAATTATGGAGTTAAAGGGATTCAAGTGACAATTGTGTGGGAAATGTTGGAGTTAAAGGGATTCAAGTGACAACTGTGTGGGAAATGATGGAGTTAAAGGGATTCAAGTGACAACTGTGCGGGGAATTATGGAGTTAAAGGGATTCAAGTGACAATTGTGTGGGAAATGTTGGAGTTAAAGGGATTCAAGTGACAACTGTGTGGGAAATGATGGAGTTAAAGGGATTCAAGCGACAATTGTGCGGGGAATTATGGAGTTAAAGGGATTCAAGTGACAATTGTGTGGGAAATGATGGAGTTAGAGGGATTCAAGTTACAATTGTGTGGGAAATGATAGAGTTAAAGGGATTCAAGTGACAATTGTGTAGGAAATGATAGAGGGATTCAAGTGACAATTGTGTGGGAAATGATAGATTTATAGGGATTCAAGTGACTGTGTGGGGAATGATGGAGTTATAATGATTCAAGTGACAAATGTGTGGGAAATGTTGGAGTTAAAGGGATTCAAGCGACAATTGTGCGGGGAATTATGGAGTTAAAGGGATTCAAGTGACAATTGTGTGGGAAATGATGGAGTTAGAGGGATTCAAGTTACAATTGTGTGGGAAATGATAGAGTTAAAGGGATTCAAGTGACAATTGTGTAGGAAATGATAGAGGGATTCAAGTGACAATTGTGTGGGAAATGATAGATTTATAGGGATTCAAGTGACTGTGTGGGGAATGATGGAGTTATAATGATTCAAGTGACAAATGTGTGGGGAATGATAGAGTTATAGGGATCTAAGGGACAACTGTGTGGAGAATGATGGAGTTAAAGGCTCCACTTACTCCATTGCTATTTCTTTAACTAGACTTTTGAGGTATTGTTTTTTATTGCTTTTGTTTCAAATCCTTTTTTCCTAATCTTACTTGTACATAAGTTATGTGCTTTTGATTACCTTTTAAAAGGGCTAGTCTGAATGTTCTTGACAGAAATTAGACCAAGGCCCCATGGTATGCCAGTCTACATTGACACGCTGAATAAAGTCATATATCTGAAGCCAAGCGCGGCTCATGAATACATTTGATCCAACTACTGAAGATACATTGATCGAGAAATTATTGGACCACAAACCAGGATGGGAAAGTAATGGCTGCCCATGAATTGCGGGTAAGAAAATGGATGGAGCACAGACGGCAGAACTGGTAAAAGACGCGGCGTCTTTCATAAACAGACAGGAAACACGCCAGGGAATTGTGGCCGTTTAAATGGCGGTTAAATTGTCGTCTGCATTCATCAGTAAGCAGTACGTGCCATAGCAGACAACAGGCCAACTGAGGGGGCCTTCTGGTCCATGGACGTCCCGCGGCTGAAGTAGTTCAACAAACAACGGGTCAAACAGTTAATTGTAGGTCAACGGTGAAATTGGTGAAGATTGTCCGTTAATTTCCGGCACAATTCTGATAATAGGTAGGAGTTAAATTCCTGTGTAATTTCCACAAGGGTTTGAATGTATTAAGTTGCTGACTGATGCACATTTTTGACAAACCTGGGGTTGATGGTTTGAACAGCGGACCAACATTATGGCACAAGGGTAGTGACCCATAAGTGCTCTACTTCTAACTTGAACCGGAGTCCGAAGCATCTCAGTACAGTGCACAAACTCTGTAGCACCGGCGAGGATCCTGAATTACTCTGGGTACATTTTTAAGCTCAAAATTTTGCCCGGGCAGCTAATTTTAGATTTCCAACTACCAAGAGATTTTTTTACGTGCTCAACAAAAACACACGGGCGTCCAATCTGACTACCCCGAGACCAGGGTCAATTACTAGAAGTCCACGTGGAAAATCCCAGCCTTCACCGGGGTTTGATCCCGTGACCTTCAGCACTGGAGGCGGCCGTCATGCCTAGAGACCACTTAGCCCCCAAGAAACAGTATGACAGAACTGGCCAAGTTAATGAGCAGCTTTTTAACTGTCACGTTTTGTCCAGAAGTCTGACTATAAAAATGACAGTTTGGAGATCTGGTGTTCCACACATGTTTGTAGACTAGTAGACACTCATTGGGCCGCCTTTACTTCTCGTGACATGTCTCAGCTGCCACCTAAAGGTTATAGCCATCTCTTTTTTTGAATGCGAAGTCAGCAGGAAACACCGGGTCAGTCTTCCAAATGCCCAGCTTGGCCGCCTGACAACCCGGAGGATGTTACGTCGGTAAACCAGACTGAACGGGGGAACCGCCCAGGATAAGTTTTTTTAGAGATGGCTTATGCTGTTTGGGTTTCACCCGTGACTTGGTTGTGTCCGACCCCGGTCCTCTTGGCCAGACCAGTGCAACAGAGCTACACTTTGATCTTAGCCAAAAGGCCGAGAAGCGATAGTCAACAGGAAAATTCCACATACCGTGTTCAACCTCCAAAGAAATTACAGCTCGGTCACCAGTTTCAGCCACTCCAGCCAGGAGTGACTGCAGTTCTGATTGCGTATAAGTGTTATTCAAAGTCTTCCCCACCTGTAATGCAATGTTTCGTTAGCTGAAGCTCCACCCTGGCTTTTGACGGGGTCCTGAATATAGCCTGACGGCTGAACGGAGTTTCTGGGACCTCTCTACAGGTGATCCTCATCCTCATTGTGACACTTTATGTCACCGGGTGTTTATTGCTTTGCTTGCTTGTTATACCCCACCGGGACATCCCACAAGCGATAAATACCCGGCGACACAAAGTGCCACCATACGGATGAAGATCACCCGTGGAGAGGTCCCAGAAACCCCTTTCAGCAACAATTGAGCCCAGCTATATTCAGCCCCCTCCCCCGCAAAGGCCAGGGTGGGGCTTCAAAATACGAGAAATTGCATCCCACATTCTTTCTTCTTTTACCCCACTAGGACATCACACAAGCGATAAACACCCGATGACACAAAGTGCCACCATGTGGATGAGGATCGCCGTGGAGAGGTCCCAGAAACCGCGTTCAGACAATTGGCCATATTTATGGCCTGCCTATATTGCGGCCCCTGGCAAAAGCCAGAGTAGGGCTTCAAAAAACAAAAAAATTACATCCTAAAAAGGACGTTTCAGTATTTTGTCATAATGCATAATGAGGTGACTGCATCCCACAAGAGAACGACAAACAATAATACATACACATACATACATACATTGCGTATAAGTGTATGCAAAACGCAATAGATATGGAAGACAATAGTCATTTCCAGCAGCTGTTATGATGTCACATAAACTAAGGTCAGTCCACTCAGATACTTATTGTAATTAGACTGGCAAAGAATGTCTATAAATTGCTAGCAAACTTTGCAGAAAAATATACATTATTTTCTCAGTATTATCTCCCCTAAACCGCACTGTGTTACACCTAGTTACCGGCCTTGCCCCCAAACAATTAGCAAACATCCCCGCTGGTGGGATGTGCTGTTGTCCCCGGTAATACAACAGATGCTGGCTAATGATAGAGCTCCTACCTCTGGAGTATCATCCAGATACTGGATAATGATAGAGCAGATACCGCTGGAGTATCATCGGTGTACTCGGGGAGTAAATGAGGCGTGTGACAGCTGACACGGCCTTCTCTTTGCTGCTCTGCTGTCATATCTGGGAGAGCTGGTGGGGTAGCTGAGGGGTCTACTATCTCGGCTTTCAGGATCGGCAGTGGGGATCTTTGGGGGTGGAGAATGTTCCAGTGTGTGTGTGTATGTGTGTGATATATAAGCAAGGAGCGGAGTGTGTGTGGGTGTGTGTGTGTGTGTGTGGTGCCGTGTGTGTCTCGGAAAGTGAAATACTTCGCCACAACTATAGCCATCACGGTGGCTGGGAAAGAACAATAGCAGAGGACATAGTACTACTGGTTGGGAGGGGCAGGGGCCGGCCAGCGCGAAGGTGGGTACACGATGTAAGGCGCACATTAGACGAAAAACTACACGAGGCAGACCGAGTGAGCGACGTTCTCCATGGGACTTACTACAAAATGGGCGCCAGGAGTCTCGCACTATCTAGAGGTCTCGCCAGTCTGAGAGCATGTGACATGGAGCACGACAGTCTGAGGGCATCTGACCTGGAGCTCGCCAGTCTGAGAGCATCTGACCTAGAGCACGCCAGTCTGAGAGCATCTGACCTGGAGCTCGCCAGTCTGAGAGCATCTGACCTGGAGCTCGACAGTCTAAGAGCATCTGACCTGGAGCACGACAGTCTGGGAGCATCTGACCTGGAGCACGACAGTCTGGGAGCATCTGATCTGGAGCACGACAGTCTGGGAGCATCTGATCTGGAGCACGACAGTCTGGGAGCATCTGACCTGGAGCACGACAATCTGAGAGCATCTGACCTGGAGTACGACAGTCTGGGAGCATCTAATCTGGAACACGACAGTCTGAGAGCATCTGACCTGGAGCTCGACAGTCTAAGAGCATCTGACCTGGAGCACGACAGTCTGAGCATCTGACCTGAAGCACAACAATCTGAGAGCATCTGACCTGGGGCACGACAATCTGGGAGCATCTTATCTGGAGCACGACAGTCTGGGAGCATCTGACCTGGAGCACGACAGTTTGAGAGCATCTGACCTGGAGCACGACAGTCTGAGAGCATCTGACCTGGAGCTCGACAGTTTGAGAGCATCTGAAGCATCTGACCTGGAGCACGACAGTCTGGGAGCATCTGATCTGGAACACGACAGTCTGAGAGCATCTGACCTGGAGCACGACAGTCTGAGAGCATCTGACCTGGAGCACGACAGTCTAAGAGCATCTGACCTGGAGCACGACAGTCTGGGAGCATCTGATCTGGAGCACAACAGTATGAGAGCATCTGACCTGGAGCTCGACAGTCTAAGAGCATCTGACCTGGAGCTCGACAGTCTAAGAGCATCTGACCTGGAGCACGACAGTCTGAGAGCATCTGACCTGGAGCACGACAGTCTAAGAGCATCTGACCTGGAGCACGACAGTCTGGGAGCATCTGATCTGGAGCACAACAGTATGAGAGCATCTGACCTGGAGCTCGACAGTCTAAGAGCATCTGACCTGGAGCTCGACAGTCTAAGAGCATCTGACCTGGAGCACGACAGTCTGAGAGCATCTGACCTGGAGCACGACAGTTTGAGAGCATCTGACCTGGAGCACGACAGTTTGAGAGCATCTGACCTGGAGCACGACAGTTTGAGAGCATCTGACCTGGAGCACGACAGTTTGAGAGCATCTGACCTGGAGCACGACAGTCTGAGAGCATCTGACCTGGAGCAGGACAGTTTGAGAGCATCTGACCTGGAGCACGACAGTCTGAGAGCATCTGACCTGGAGCACGACAGTCTGAGAGCATCTGACCTATAGCACGACAATCTGGGAGCATCTGACCTGGAGCACGACAGTCTGAGAGCATCTGACCTGGAGCACGACAGTCTGAGAGCATCTGACCTGGAGCACGACAATCTGGGAGCATCTGACCTGGAGCACGACAATCTGAGAGCATCTGACCTGGAGCACGACAATCTGGGAGCATCTGACCTTGAGCACGACAGTTTGAGAGCATCTGACCTGGAGCACGACAGATTGTTTCGTTGCATGTCGGAGATGGAAAGAAAGGCTAGGCCAGCCAGGGTTAATCTTTTTAACGCGCAGTTGCTTCGATAAAGCAAAAGGAAGGGGGAAAAAAGGGGGAGGGGGGGGGGGCAACATTTGTGCGTGAGATTTAAGATAATGCAAAATGCATCGATACATGTTCCGCTTAATCTCAACGGTTGTAGATTAGTGGACGGGGCGGCAAAGGCAACATGTCGGCCCGTAAATCTGCATGTCGTTCCCGCTTGGAAGATGTGGATCGGCAATGAAAGTTCTCTCTTTGATGACGAGTAAATCCCTACGGGCAGGATTGTTTGTTGTCTGTAATCCCCAGCCTTTGTCGGTCACGCACCCGCTGGCACATGTCTGCACTTGGTGTGTCTCCTCAGTTATTTCGTGCATTATGTTTTGTCAATTATTTCGTGCATTATGTTTTGTCAATTATTTCGTGCATTATGTTTTGTCAATTATTTCGTGCATTATGTTTTGTCAATTATTTCGTGCATTATGTTTTGTCAATTATTTCGTGCATTATGTTTTGTCAATTATTTCGTGCATTATGTTTTGTCAATTATTTCGTGCATTATGTTTTGTCAATTATTTCGTGCATTATGTTTTGTCAATTATTTCGTGCATTATGTTTCAACGGCTATTTCATGCATTATGTTTCATCAGTTATTTCATGCATGTTTGATCAAATTTTTTCGTGCAATATGTTTTATCATGTATTTCTTGCAATGCGTTTCTTCAATTGTTTTTGTGTGTGTATAATATGTAATGCGATTCCACACTGAATGGTGGCTAAATTGCTAGCACTGCTGTCTTTGAAAACAGTAGGAGGTGAGCCCCACTCACTTCCACAGTGGGACTCTTGTACTACTGTACAAAAACAATGAAAATTGTCCCTCGTAATCGTCCACGGTTTGGTATACGTTTGAACTAACCTATATTCCATACATTTTTTCTATTATAAGTTATCGAGTTTTTCTTGCATGCATGATGTTTTATCGATTACTTCTTCTATTAAGTTGTATTACTTATTTATTGCAATGGGTTTTATCACATATTTCTTGCATTATGTTTTATCACATATTTCTTGCATTATGTTTTATCACATATTTCTTGCATTATGTTTTATCACATATTTCTTGCATTATGTTTTATCACATATTTCTTGCATTATGTTTTATCGGTGGTTTCTGGCAACATCTTCCTTTATGTCTGGCCTTATGTTCTATCGGTTATTTCTTGAATTATATTTACCCATTGCTTCTGGCATTATATTTTATCAAGAAGTCGGCCACACTATCACTCCAAATATTGGCAGCTATAATATTATTTTAATAACTGTCAAAATACTGCACGTGAAATGACAAGGGCATGTCTGACTCTCCTAGAGGAAACCACGCGACTTGGCAGAGGCGAAGAAAGAGATGACTGTCTTCCATGTCAGATCCGGACTGGACACACAGAGATTGACCCGTCCCCCAAAGAGATTGACCCGTCCCCCAGAGAGATTGACCCGTCCCCCAGAGAGATTGACCCGTCCCCCAGAGAGATTGACCCGTCCCCCATAGGTTGGGTTTGATTGAAGCTGACCAGTTTTACTTTTCCTGTTTTTGGTTTTGTAAACGGAGATTGTCCAAGAGAACTCCAAGAATGATGTGTGTCCAAGAGAACTCCAAGAATGATGTGTGTCCAAGAGAACTACAAGAAAGATGTGTGTCCAAGAGAACTCCAAGAATGATGTGTGTCCAAGAGAACTCCAAGAATGATGTGTGTCCAAGAGAACTACAAGAATGATGTTTGTCCAAGAGAACTACAAGAAAGATGTGTGTCCAAGAGAACTCCAAGAAGGAGGTGTGTCCAAGAGAACTACAAGAAAGATGTGTGTCCAAGAGAACTCCAAGAATGATGTGTGTCCAAGAGAACTCCAAGAATGATGTGTGTCCAAGAGAACTACAAGAATGATGTGTGTCCAAGAGAACTACAAGAAAGATGTGTGTCCAAGAGAACTCCAAGAATGATGTGTGTCCAAGAGAACTCCAAGAATGATGTGTGTCCAAGAGAACTCCAAGAATGATGTGTGTCCAAGAGAACTCCAAGAATGATGTGTGTCCAAGAGAACTCCAAGAACGATGTGTGTCCAAGAGAACTCCAAGAATGATGTGTGTCCAAGAGAACTCCAAGAACGATGTGTGTCCAAGAGAACTCCAAGAATGATGTGTGTCCAAGAGAACTCCAAGAATGATGTTGATGCAATGTTATTCTTTCCGTTCTGCGGAGTTACCAGTTAATTCATCTTCCCTTCAGCGATCAACTTCTTCATCACATCCTCTGTTACCGCTTCGGATGTCGATGTAGATACCAGATTCTGCTCCAGGCCGCCTTCACTAGAGACACATATTAGAGTTTCACTAATGGTGTCTTTCCATCTTGTTCTTGGTCTTCTGTGTGCGCTGAGTCCATCTCCTCTGTTGGTGTATGCCTTGTATGGCGTGGCGCCACAAGGCATTCTCTGTAACTGGGCAAACCGTTTGCTGATCAACATCTACCGTGCGGGTATTCCCGCAGGGGTCATCAACCAGACGATGCGCCTCAGGTCTTGGCCGGTGCTCTGTAGTTTATCTGGCAGGGTGGCCTCTCTGACCCACATGTCTACTTTCTCAACGGTCACATTTAGGAATCTGTTTGCTTCTTAGCTGGTTGTTTGTTGTACACTTGAGTCCTGGTCCAGAACTTGAGCTGCTCATTCAGATCCGGTTTACAGATTTGGCTTATTTATTTGTAGACAGTTGTCTTCCTTGCCTCTAAGTCAGATGTAATTCCACTTCGAAGAAAACTCTACTAATTAGTCGCCTTTTACGACATGCTTGTTAAGGAGCACTGGTTCTATTCCAAGCCCCCCCCCCCCCTTATAATAGTCTCGGAACCGAGATGGGGACAGGAATTCCATAAGACATGCTCCGTTGCTCCACACCCACAGGTGGCTCAGTAAACCAGAACTATTCAGTGAAGGTGTGCTCGGATTCCATTCGAAGTCTGGTACTTGTTAATGAATGTTTGCGAATGAAAAAAACATTAAAGAACTCTTTACCACGTTTTCATGTGTACTGGGTATATAGGGCTAGACCTATATTTTATAGACAGATTGGCACTCGGTGGGGGATGTGATCAGCATCACACCGGTACGGTTTCGTTGGGACTCGAACACACGACCTTCAGGCCCGCAGGGAATAGTCTAGTCGCTACACCACAGCGGCAATCCTTGTAGAACCAACCCCAGCAGTTTATAACTGTTGTGGTTTGTCTGATCACTTTTACGTGTAGCGGTTTACTTACGGACCGTTGGTAGATGAGTGAAACATTATTTAGAAGCTGCGGAGATGTGGTTTTGTAGATGAATGATGAGAATGCCCTGGACAGATAGAAATAATGAAGATGTCTTGAAAGAAATTAATTCACAAACAGAACTGAGTGCCCACACCAGAGACAATCTACATTCTTTGGTCATGTGATGAGAAAGAAAAAAACGTCACCGCATATCTGACAAACACACACACACACACACACACACACACACACACACATATATATATATATATATATATATATATATTATATATATATATATATATATATATATAAAGTCAACATCTCTATACCACCCCTCCTCCTTCCTTAGCGATTTACATAAAACAACAAAAGTGTGATCTTGTAATAGTTTTACGTATTTAAAGAGTTTCTGGAAATACAGACGCGGGAATACAGCAGCAATCAATGCTGTCGGCTGTTTAGACAATCACGCGTGCTGTTGACAGTGCTGTTGGCTGAGATAATGGCGTTGTTTGCCGCCACTGTTGACCCACTCCTTGTGAATTATGACCAGGCCGGATCCCTCTGTGATATGCCAGTGTTGACTCAATCTTTAGCGACAGCCTGGTCAATATTGGTTCATCCGCGCCAGTGTCAACATTTTGTTGCCTAATATTTACTTTTGCCCGGAGAGTTGCAGCTCCACAATTTTGTCCTGTAGCCAAGTATAGGGTGGACAGTGGTGATGACGTCAGTTTATTGTTGCTTCCTTGTCCGGTGTCAGCGATGACTGGGACAGAATGTTGTGTTTCGCGTTTTATGTGGCGCTCCAAGACTGGCCCACTCTACAGCAATGGGTGCCGGGCACTGCCAGGGCAACTGAAGATCACCGGAGTTGAATGTCCACTACACCAGCTATCCATCGAGTGCCGACTGGTCTACAAACGTCAATCATCATATTGTCGATGAACTAGAAGAGGTTATTGACTTGGCCTGCTTTGGTTGGGAACCAGTGTTCTTCTTCTGCCTTTATTTGAAGATGTAATTGCGTTGTGTCCGTTTACAGCTTGGCTGCGATATTTGCACACATCCGGAGAGGGATTGGAGAGGGATTGTTGGAGAGGAATTGTTGGAAAGGGACTGTTGGAAAGGAATTGTTGGAGAGGAATTGTTGGAGAGGGATTGTTGAAGAGGGATTGTTGGAGAGGGATTGTTGAAGAGGGATTTTTGGAGGGATTTTTTTAGAGTGCGCCGTCGGAAAGGGATTGTTGGAGAAGAAGACGTGTTGTAGAGGAAGGTGTTGGAGAGATGCAGACGTTGTGAAAACGCGAGCGTGTCTAGTACAAAAGTAATGGAGATGTGGATGAGCCAGTCCGCCGTTTGTATCCAGCAAGAGGCAGATAACACCCAGCTAATCTCAGGGTTAATTGTGAGATGGCGAACAGTTGAGGTGTTGTGGAGAAAAGGTCAGGGACTGGAGAGCTGGCAGCACAAATATCTGGACAAGATATGCTGGACTAAGTACAGCAGAACTTCCAACTGTTGACCACTAGGATTATGACCAATAATAGCAAGTGTTCCCTCTATAACTTGACCAGCAGGTCTCAACAATGGAATGTTACCTTCACGGACCACCGTGACTCGCTAGCCACTTACGGGGAGTTCTCATCTCCAAGGCTGCTAGTTTGAATTTGCAAGCACAGCAAAACCAAAATTATTAACAGGCTGGTAGCATGTTATAAAAATAAAGAAATAATAATAGGAAATAAACAAAATGTATAAAGAAATGCTCAAAAAGAGAACGCACATAAACTATATATGATTACACTCGATCATTCTCTGACATCGCGGAGTTTAAAAAAGCGTGGGTTCAAGTAAGACCCCAGGTTCTAGCACTTTCACTACTACATGTCATTCTGGGGAGGGAGGGGGAAGGCCGAGAGAGAGAGAGAGAGAGACAGAGAGGGAGAGAGGGAGAGAGAGAGAGACAGAGAGGGAGAGAGAGAGGGAGAGAGAGACAGAGAGGGAGAGAGGGAGACAGAGAGGGAGAGAGAGAGAGGGAGAGAGGGAGAGAGGGAGAGAGAGAAACAGAGAGGGAGAGAGGGAGAGAGAGAGGGAGAGAGAGACAGAGAGGGAGAGAGAGAGACAGAGAGGGAGAGAGAGAGGGAGAGAGAGACAGAGAGGGAGAGAGAGACAAAGAGGGAGAGAGAGACAGAGAGGGAGAGAGGGAGACAGAGAGGGAGAGAGGGAGAGAGAGACAGAGAGGGAGAGAGAGGGAGAAAGAGGGAGAGAGAGACAGAGAGAGAGAGACAGAGAGAAGGAGAGAGAGGGAAAGAGAGATAGAGAGAGGGAGAGATAGGGAGAGAGATAGGGAGAGAGGGGAGAGATAGAGAGAGGGAGAGATAGAGGGAGGGAGAGAGATGGGGGAGATAGGGGAGAGAGGTGAGAGAGAGGGAGAGAGAGATAGAGATGGAGGAAGGGAGAGAGAGAGGGGGAGAGAGGACAGAGAGAGGGAGAGAGATAGAGATGGAGGAAGGGAGAGAGAGGGGGGAGAGAGAGAAAGAGAGGGGGAGAGAGATAGAGATGGAGGAAGGGAGAGAGAGAGAGGGAGAGAGAGATAGAGATGGAGGAAGGGAGAGAGAGAGAGGGAGAGAGAGAGAGAGAGAGAGAGGGGGGGGGGTAGTTCCCGTGCACACTTTTGTAAGAGAATAATCAGATGAGTCCATGAAGCGTGGGTCAAGGTCCCCGTGTAGGAGTTCACAGCCCAACAGATGGGGAAAACAATACAAGAGAATCACGGCACTGACCAGACAACTAGGTCCAGCATGACCAGGGAGATAACTGCTGCCCCCAGAGCACTCACGTGACTAGCAGCACTGACCACCACACATGCGGTCATCGTGTCAGACTCTGTGAAAACAAGCATGTCGCAGGAGTCGACTGACTAAAAGCTTACGTAGAAGTCCAAGTGCATCTGCTCGAGAGACAGGGAACCGGAGTCTGCACTAAGATAGGTTAGAGCTGTAAAACGGATGTGCGCCCAACACTTAAGTTCTGGACAAAGACTAAAGCCTGGACGTTGATGAACAGCCAAAACCTTTCACTGGAGTTTACTGACGGTGAGCGCGAAGGAGAAGATGAAAGGCCGAGAAGAGCAAATTCGATGGGGGACAGGACGAAGCGGTCAAGGATAGTCCCCTGTGGTAAATGTTCTCACAAAGATACAAGTCTTCCACATGTCGCCCCTAACAGTTTCACGCTGTCAGATTTAAAGTTAAATCTGTATTTTTAATTTGCTGCTCATTCCGCGCGCATATCGTGCCGCCTGATGTAGCTGGCTCTGTGTATCATAGCACGGCAGGTCCCGGTCAAGCTGTGTGCCTAGCAATATCGTGGTCATTGGTTCTTTTTAACGACATTTTGCTGCCATTTATTGTTCATTTCACGGATGCAATTATTGACTGAGATCTCTGCGAGTTGTTGTTGGAGCTACGGGGTTCATGCTTTGTGTTGCGCTCTCAGCCGAAGGCGAGCCTGTCTGCTAAAAGAGACCGAATCATGGAAGATAAACCGGTGCAATTGTCCATCCTCTGAACTTTAACTTGAAGGTTCTCAGTTGTCCCATGACTGAGTGATGTTTTATTTGCTCAGTACACACGAACACACACACATTTACCCAAACACACTCAAACATCCAAACACACTGACACACACACACTGTGTAGTCTCTTTAAGGTGTCAAGTATTTCCATCTTGTTGTCGATATAATTCAGTGACATTACACAGCCAACAATTTGTCGTTTACATTGGGTGTCTCTTCTACTTGAGGAATTTTTTTTTTGGCAAACTTCATTCCACAAATATTCTCTGTCTCCGGTTTATTTAAGATTTCGTGCCTTGAGCATTATAATCCAAAGCTTTATTTCCCTCTTTCCCCATTTTTTAACGTGAAAACTATTTGCTATCATTTTTTAATGAGCCAGCTTGAAAGTGATCAAATTACTCGTCTGTTTCGAATTTAACCCCTCGATCTCCCTCGCTTTCAAAAACAGCACGGGCGGAGCTAAACGTCGTGACAGCTATCAATCATCCCTGTCTGACAAGATTTCTCACTTTCCCGGTGTTAACTCAACGTTATTGGTTCATCTCGACACATATGTAATGAACCCACGTGGTTTACACTAGCCAATGAGTGGAGAGATGAGCGGACAGAGCTCTCCATTGTTGGAGTGTTGTGTGGCAGGTAATCTCCACAAGATGGGTGGTTCAGGCGACCGTTATCATCTCGGATAATTTCTTTCCCCCATTTTTAGCTGCTGTAATCGTTGCTTATTTCGAAAATAAAGGAGTATATTCTATCAGTGAATTCGAATGTGATGTAAATTGTGTATTGGATGTATTTATTTCCGTGTACGGTTGGGAGTAATGACAACGCAGTGAGTCACCATTGTCGTGGATGTGAATTTCTTGGGTGGGAGGCTGTTTCCTTCATTCTGGTTCATGAGTAGTCGGTTTGTGAGAAAGAAACGATGGAGAATCCAGCCGTAGCAGTGGCTTTGTGTTGTCTGCCTTGAAGACGGGCCGGCTTTTTTTCTGTAGTCGTCACTGAATCGTCGTCGGTGTGTAGTTTTTCTGGACTAAAACTGGTTGGTTTTCACCGCAGAAACCAGGGCGCGACATGTACCCCAACCGCCATCCGGTGAGTAGGGAGAAGTCGTCGTGTGTTTGTGTAGAGAACTTCAGTAGTCAGAGTGGTAGTAAGATATCCTTGATGTGTGTGTAAGTGAGATATCATTGATGTGTGTGTAAGTGAGATATCATTGATGTGTGTGTAAGTGAGATATCCTTGATGTGTGTGTAAGTGAGATATCATTGATGTAGTAGTGGGATATCCTTGATGTGGTAATGAGATATCCTTGATGTGGTAATGAGATATCCTGGATGTTGTAATGAGATATCCTTGATGTGGTAATGAGATATCCTGGATGTTGTAATGAGATATCCTTGATGTGGTAATGAGATATCCTTGATGTGGTAATGAGATATCCTTGATGTTGTAATGAGATATCCTTGATGTGGTAGTGAGATATCCTTGATGTGGTAGTGAGATATCCTTGATGTGGTAATGAGATATCCTTGATGTGGTAGTGAGATATCCTTGATGTGGTAGTGAGATATCCTTGATGTGGTAATGAGATATCCTTGATGTGGTAATGAGATATCCTTGATGTGGTAGTGAGGTATCCTTGATGTGGTAGTGAGGTATCCTTGATGTGGTAGTGAGATATCCTTGATGAAGTAGTGAGATATAGTTGATGTAGTAGTGAGATATCCTTGTTGAAGTAGTGAGATATAGTTGATGTAGTAGTGAGATATCCTTGTTGAAGTAGTGAGATATAGTTGATGTAGTAGTGAGATATCCTTGTTGAAGTAGTGAGATATCGTTGATGTGGTAGTGAGATATCCTTGTTGAAGTAGTGAGATATCCTTGATTAAGTAGTGAGATATCCTTGATGTAGTAGTGAGATATCCTTGATTAAGTAGTGAGATATAGTTGATGTAGTAGTGAGATATCCTTGATTAAGTAGTGAGATATCCTTGATTAAGTAGTGAGATATCCTTGATTAAGTAGTGAGATATCCTTGATTAAGTAGTGAGATATCCTTGATTAAGTAGTGAGATATCCTTGATTAAGTAGTGAGATATCCTTGATTAAGTAGTGAGATATCCTTGATTAAGTAGTGAGATATCCTTGATTAAGTAGTGAGATATCCTTGATTAAGTAGTGAGATCATCCTTGATGGTAGTAGTGAGATATCCTTGATTAAGTAGTGAGATATCCTTGATGTAGTAGTGAGATATCCTTGATTAAGTAGTGAGATATCCTTGATGTAGTAGTGAGATATCCTTGATTAAGTAGTGAGATATCCTTGATGTAGTAGTGAGATATCCTTGATTAAGTAGTGAGATATCCTTGATGTAGTAGTGAGATATCCTCGATTAAGTAGTGAGATATCCTTGATGTAGTAGTGAGATATCCTTGATTAAGTAGTGAGATATCCTTGATGTAGTAGTGAGATATCCTTGATTAAGTAGTGAGATATCCTTGATGTAGTAGTGAGATATCCTTGATTAAGTAGTGAGATATCCTTGATGTAGTAGTGAGATATCCTTGATTAAGTAGTGAGATATCCTTGATGTAGTAGTGAGATATCCTTGATTAAGTAGTGAGATATCCTTGATGTAGTAGTGAGATATCCTTGATTAAGTAGTGAGATATCCTTGATGTAGTAGTGAGATATCCTTGATTAAGTAGTGAGATATCCTTGATTAAGTAGTGAGATATCCTTGATTAAGTAGTGAGATATCCTTGATGTAGTAGTGAGATATCCTTGATTAAGTAGTGAGATATCCTTGATTAAGTAGTGAGATATCCTTGATTAAGTAGTGAGATATCCTTGATGTAGTAGTGAGATATCCTTGATTAAGTAGTGAGATATCCTTGATGTAGTAGTGAGATATCCTTGATTAAGTAGTGAGATATCCTTGATTAAGTAGTGAGATATCCTTGATTAAGTAGTGAGATATCCTTGATGTAGTAGTGAGATATCCTTGATTAAAGTAGTGGAGATATCCTTGATTAAGTAGTGAGATATCCTTGATTAAGTAGTGAGATATCCTTGATGTAGTAGTGAGATATCCTTGATTAAGTAGTGAGATATCCTTGATGTAGTAGTGAGATATCCTTGATTAAGTAGTGAGATATCCTTGATTAAGTAGTGAGATATCCTTGATTAAGTAGTGAGATAT
The DNA here is from genome assembly GCA_905116865.2 of Candidula unifasciata. Lineage (NCBI taxonomy): Eukaryota > Metazoa > Mollusca > Gastropoda > Stylommatophora > Geomitridae > Candidula > Candidula unifasciata. Next base: position 211,019 of record CAJHNH020000022.1, read on the forward strand.
CCTTGATTAAGTAGTGAGATATCCTTGATTAAGTAGTGAGATATCCTTGATTAAGTAGTGAGATATCCTTGATGTAGTAGTTTGTCTTTGATGAATTGGTAAGAAATCCCACATGTAGTAGTTACATATTCTTGAAGTAGTTGTTATTTATTCTATATGTGTTAGATATCCTGTTATTTATTCTATAGGTGTTAGATATCCTGTTATTTATTCTATATGTGTTAGATATCCTGTTATTTATTCTATATGTGTTAGATATCCTGTTATTTATTCTATATGTGTTAGATATCCTGTTATTTATTCTATATGTGTTAGATATCCTGTTATTTATTCTATATGTGTTAGATATCCTGTTATTTATTCTATATGTGTTAGATATCCTGTTATTTATTCTATATGTGTTAGATATCCTGTTATTTATTCTATATGTGTTAGATATCCTGTTATTTATTCTATATGTGTTAGATATCCTGTTATTTATTCTATAGGTGTTAGATATCCTGTTATTTATTCTATAGGTGTTAGATATCCTGTTATTTATTCTATATGTGTTAGATATCCTGTTATTTATTCTATAGGTGTTAGATATCCTGTTATTTATTCTATATGTGTTAGATATCCTGTTATTTATTCTATATGTGTTAGATATCCTGTTATTTATTCTATAGGTGTTAGATATCCTGTATTTATTCTATATGTGGTTAGATATCCTGTTATTTATTCTATATGTGTTAGATATCCTGTTATTTATTCTATAGGTGTTAGATATCCTGTTATTTATTCTATATGTGTTAGATATCCTGTTATTTATTCTATATGTGTTAGATATCCTGTTATTTATTCTATATGTGTTAGATATCCTGTTATTTTATTCTATATGTGTTAGATATCCTGTTATTTATTCTATATGTGTTAGATATCCTGTTATTTATTCTATATGTGTTAGATATCCTGTTATTTATTCTATATGTGTTAGATATCCTGTTATTTATTCTATATGTGTTAGATATCCTGTTATTTATTCTATAGGTGTTAGATATCCTGTTATTTTATTCTATAGGTGTTAGATATCCTGTTATTTATTCTATAGGTGTTAGATATCCTGTTATTTATTCTATAGGTGTTAGATATCCTGTTATTTATTCTATAGGTGTTAGATATCCTGTTATTTATTCTATAGGTGTTAGATATCCTGTTATTTATTCTATATGTGTTAGATATCCTGTTATTTATTCTATAGGTGTTAGATATCCTGTTATTTATTCTATATGTGTTAGATATCCTTGATGTACGCATACAATCACTGTTGGGTTAAGCGTATAAGTGTTTGCTCTAGGTCCCAATGAACAACTCTCACCTGATAAGTTATGTGTTCAGTGATCTAGCGTTTGTGGTTGGTAGCCCTATCGTTTTGTTATTAATAGAATGATGGTTAATGCCTTGAACACTCGCTGATTGTCACAAAACGTTTTGGTTCAATACTCAGAGCAGTGGGTTTTTATAAACTGTCTCTGGGCTGCCTACAGTCTCATAGAGTTATCATTTCTTGGTGCAGATAATCAGCTGAGAAAGATAACTGGGCACCTCGCCCATCATAGAGTTATCATTTCTTGGTGCAGATAATCAGCTGAGAAAGATAACTGGGCACCTTGCCCATCATAGAGTTATCATTTTTTGGTGCAGATAATCAGCTGAGAAAGATAACTGGGCACCTCGCCCATCATAGAGTTATCATTTCTTGGTGCAGATAATCAGCTGAGAAAGATAACTGGGCACCTCGCCCATCATAGAGTTATCATTTCTTGGTGCAGATAATCAGCTGAGAAAGATAACTGGGCACCTCGCCCATCATAGAGTTATCATTTCTTGGTGCAGATAATCAGCTGAGAAAGATAACTGGGCACCTCGCCCAAAAAAACCATGAGATAGAGACACATAAGGGGTCGAGTGGGTTGCTGTACCACTGGTGGGACAAACGGTTGAGAAAAACGCTCTGTGAGAAGTAGCAAATCCTAGTGTGTATGTTTTTTGTGTGTTGAATGAACAGCCCACGCTGTTACAAAATGATTCTCTCATAGAGCATGCTGTCTCGGTTGCCGAGCCTCGTAAGACACACTAATCCAACATCAAGACGATGTCGTCTTTTGAAAGAAATGACTGGTTTGAATCCAGTACCATTGGCTTTCCCCTTTTCATTCGCGGACGATTGTTATTTTCTAACCCTGGAGGTTAAGGTGGGATCTTCGATTGGATTAGTTAAAGTAATAAAAGGCGGGCAGACGAACATGCGGGACCTGCTGCAAGTAACAGGTGGCTCGACTGTGTGGTAGTAAAGTTGTAAGTGTTTGGAACACAAAAGTAACATGAACGAACTGTGAGATCCTTTGTTCAGGTCGCTTGTTGCTCCCCTAGCTCGTTCAGTCCTGAACTCATCACCGTTTATGTCTGGATCGCCCCAAAGATCATAGAATAGACCAGCTCGCTTCTACCACAAAACAGTGTGATATCACTACTTCCTATATCTCATAGTGTCCGTGCTGAACTCCCATCGGGCCAGACTTCTCAAGCTAAACTGTAGAAGGAGTTAACGTCTGCTTGCCATTCAGAGAGCTCTGCTAGGTTAGCCATGCCTGAACAGCTGCTTCTTTCCTGAATTGTTTTGTTATCATTACTTACTGAATTACACTGTTTGTTTGAAGAACTGCTCAACACTTATCTGTCAGAAATACCACTCGGCTTTCCATATAATGTTGTTATAGTGGCTTGTAGTGTTCTGAAAGCTGTGACGAGCTCTGAACGGACGGATGAGAGACAACAGTAAACACAGCTATTGGGTACACAGTGAGCCGTCACTACACGCCGCTATTCGAAACCCTCGCCACCGTCCCGGCCACTCGGATCCCCTATTTTCGTGGCAGCAGGTCGATGGGCTGGGCTGGAGTCGGCTAGGAGGCCTCACAACAGCCAGTGATGGGCATATCTGTTTATGCCGGCAGTCGACCTTATCACAAAGTAACGCTATTGATATATTGGTCGCGGTTCAGCGGCTAACTGCTGGCTTCTCATTATATTCATTGACTGGCCTGCCCGCTGAATGACTGGCTGACTGGCTAATGTCCAATCTATATTTATAATGGAATGTTTTTTCTTTCTTTCTTTCTTTCTTTCTTTCTTTCTTTCTTTCTTCTTTCTTTCTTTCTTTCTTTCTTTCTTTCTTTCTTTATTTCTTTCTTTCTTTCTTTCTATATTCTTTATTGTAGACATGGGGCGGTGGAGAGATAGATAATATTTCTAGACCCGTAGACGTGGGGAAGGGACGTATGTGTAGAAAAGTCTGTAGTTAGTCCATTGCTCAGACATGTATGTTGGTTTCATAGACAACCCCCCCCCGGACGGGGGTATGTGATCTAGGTTTAGTAATAAGGGCTGGTTGCTTTGAAGTCCAAGTGCGTAGATGACGAACCAACAGTCTGCATACAAATAAGACAAATTTGTAGGGACATCAAGAGCCTCTTGTTACTGATTTCCTAGGCAGTTTTACGTTTGTTGTTGTTTTACGTTTAGTAGTTTGCCATTGCTCACTCAACGGTACGCTTTCGTTACCACTTTCGAAGCGGGTGCAAGGCCTCACTGCCAAATCGCCGCAGCTGCGATAGAAATTGGCAACCTAGAATTACGAAGGGAGTTTACAAAGCCTTGGCCAAACAAGCAGACAGTTGGTCGTGCAAACATTCACAACAGCCTGGACTGTTTTAGACGTACAAGATGTAACACTCAAGTTATGGAATAAGATCAGAGTGCAGAATTGGACGAACTACCTGAACTTTCCGCCGTAGTTTTACCACTAGCGAATGCCAATAGTCTTGTTTAATTCATACACTTTTACCTAGGAGAACAAACATATTGATAGTCTTGTTTAGTTCATACACTTCTACCTAGGAGAACAAACATATTGATAGTCTTGTTTAGTTCATACACTTCTACCTAGGAGAACAAACATATTGATAGTCTTGTTTAGTTCATACACTTCTATTGACCTAGGAGAACAAACATATTGATAGTCTTGTTTAGTTCATACACTTCTACCTAGGAGAACAAACATATTGATAGTCTTGTTTAGTTCATACACTTCTACCTAGGAGAACAAACATATTGATAGTCTTGTTTAGTTCATACACTTCTACCTAGGAGAACAAACATATTGATAGTCTTGTTTAGTTCATAAACTTCTACCTAGGAGAACAAACATATTGATAGTCTTGTTTATGTTCATACACTTCTACCTAGGAGAACAAACATATTGATAGTCTTGTTTAGTTCATAACTTCTACCTAGGAGAACAAACATATTGATAGTCTTGTTTAGTTCATAACACTTCTACCTAGGAGAACAAACATATTGATAGTCTTGTTTAGTTCATAAACACTTCTACCTAGGAGAACAAACATATTGATAGTCTTGTTTAGTTCATACACTTCTACCTAGGAGAACAAACATATTGATAGTCTTTGTTTAGTTCATACACTTCTACCTAGGAGAACAAACATATTGATAGTCTTGTTTAGTTCATAAACTTCTACCTAGGAGAACAAACATATGATAGTCTTGTTTAGTTCATACACTTCTACCTAGGAGAACAAACATATTGATAGTCTTGTTTAGTTCATACACTTCTACCTAGGAGAACAAACATATTGATAGTCTTGTTTAGTTCATACACTTCTACCTAGGAGAACAAACATATTAATAGTCTTGTTTAGTTCATACACTTCTACCTAGGAGAACAAACATATTGATAGTCTTGTTTAGTTCATACACTTCTACCTAGGAGAACAAACATATTGATAGTCTTGTTTTTAGTTCATACACTTCTACCTAGGAGAACAACATATTGATAGTCTTGTTTAGTTCATACACTTCTACCTAGGAGAACAAACATATTGATAGTCTTGTTTAGTTCATAAACTTCTACCTAGGAGAACAAACATATTGATAGTCTTGTTTAGTTCATACACTTCTACCTAGGAGAACAAACATATTGATAGTCTTGTTTAGTTCATACACTTCTACCTAGGAGAACAAACATATTGATAGTCTTGTTTAGTTCATAAACTTCTACCTAGGAGACAAACATATTGATAGTCTTTGTTTAGTTCGTACACTTCTACCTAGGAGAACAAACATATTGATAGTCTTGTTTAGTTCATACACTTCTACTAGGAGAACAAACATATTGATAGTCTTGTTTAGTTTCATACACTTCTACCTAGGAGAACAAAACATATTGATAGTCTTGTTTTAGTTCATACACTTCTACCTAGGAGAACAAACATTATTAATAGTGTTTAGTTCATAAACTTCTACCTAGAGAACAAACATATGATAGTCTTGTTTAGTTCATACACTTCTACCTAGGAGAACAAACATATTGATAGTCTTGTTTAGTTCATACACTTCTACCTAGGAGAACAAACATATTAATAGTCTTGTTTAGTTCATACACTTCTACCTAGGAGAACAAACATATTAATAGTCTTGTTTAGTTCATACACTTCTACCTAGGAGAACAAACATATTGATAGTCCTGTTTAATTCATAAACTTCTACCTAGGAGAACAAACATATTGATAGTCTTGTTTAGTTCATACACTTCTACCTAGGAGAACAAACATATTGATAGTCTTGTTTAGTTCATACACTTCTACCTAGGAGAACAAACATATTGATAGTCTTGTTTAGTTCATAAACTTCTACCTAGGAGAACAAACATATTGATAGTCTTGTTTAGTTCATACACTTCTACCTAGGAGAACAAACATATTGATAGTCTTGTTTAGTTCATAAACTTCTACCTAGGAGAACAAACATATTGATAGTCTTGTTTAGTTCATACACTTCTACCTAGGAGAACAAACATATTGATAGTCTTGTTTAGTTCATACACTTCTACCTAGGAGAACAAACATATTGATAGTCTTGTTTAGTTCATAAACTTCTACCTAGGAGAACAAACATATTGATAGTCTTGTTTAGTTCATAAACTTCTACCTAGGAGAACAAACATATTGATAGTCTTGTTTAGTTCATACACTTCTACTAGGAGAACAAACATATTGATAGTCTTGTTTAGTTCATACACTTCTACCTAGGAGAACAAACATATTGATAGTCTTGTTTAGTTCTACACTTCTTCTACCTAGGAGAACAAACATATTGATAGTCTTGTTTAGTTCATACACTTCTACCTAGGAGAACAAAACATATTGATAGTCTTGTTTAGTTCAATACACTTCTACCTAGGAGAACAAACATATTGATAGTCTTGTTTAGTTCATACACTTCTACCTAGGAAAACAAACATATTGATAGTCTTGTTTAGTTCATAAACTTCTACCTAGGAGAACAAACATATTGATAGTCTTGTTTAGTTCATACACTTCTACCTAGGAGAACAAACATATTGATAGTCTTGTTTAGTTCATACACTTCTACCTAGGAGAACAAACATATTGATAGTCTTGTTTAGTTCATAAACTTCTACCTAGGAGAACAAACATATTGATAGTCTTGTTTAGTTCATACACTTCTACCTAGGAGAACAAACATATTGATAGTCTTGTTTAATTCATACACTTCTACCTAGGAGAACAAACATATTGATAGTCTTGTTTAGTTCATACACTTCTACCTAGGAGAACAAACATATTAATAGTCTTGTTTAGTTCATAAACTTCTACCTAGGAGAACAAACATATTGATAGTCTTGTTTAGTTCATACACTTCTACCTAGGAGAACAAACATATTGATAGTCTTGTTTAGTTCATACACTTCTACCTAGGAGAACAAACATATTAATAGTCTTGTTTAGTTCATACACTTCTACCTAGGAGAACAAACATATTAATAGTCTTGTTTAGTTCATACACTTCTACCTAGGAGAACAAACATATTGATAGTCCTGTTTAATTCATAAACTTCTACCTAGGAGAACAAACATATTGATAGTCTTGTTTAGTTCATACACTTCTACCTAGGAGAACAAACATATTGATAGTCTTGTTTAGTTCATACACTTCTACCTAGGAAAACAAACATATTGATAGTCTTGTTTAGTTCATAAACTTCTACCTAGGAGAACAAACATATTGATAGTCTTGTTTAGTTCATACACTTCTACCTAGGAGAACAAACATATTGATAGTCTTGTTTAGTTCATACACTTCTACCTAGGAGAACAAACATATTGATAGTCTTGTTTAGTTCATAAACTTCTACCTAGGAGAACAAACATATTGATAGTCTTGTTTAGTTCGTACACTTCTACCTAGGAGAACAAACATATTGATAGTCTTGTTTAGTTCATACACTTCTACCTAGGAGAACAAACATATTGATAGTCTTGTTTAATTCATACACTTCTACCTAGGAGAACAAACATATTGATAGTCTTGTTTAGTTCATACACTTCTACCTAGGAGAACAAACATATTAATAGTCTTGTTTAGTTCATAAACTTCTACCTAGGAGAACAAACATATTGATAGTCTTGTTTAGTTCATACACTTCTACCTAGGAGAACAAACATATTGATAGTCTTGTTTAGTTCATACACTTGATATGATTTGTTCTAGGCTACCAGTAGGAGGCGTCCTTCCTGACATGCCATCAAGCCGTCATTTGACCCCTGTTTAAGTCCTGCATTCCTCCTCGTCTTTTTATTCCTAACATTGTTTGATACCTCTCCCAGTCTTTCTCATCCTAACATTGTTTGATACCTCTCCCAGTCTTTCTCATCCTAACATTGTTTGATACCTTTCCCAGTCTTTCTCATCCTAACATTGTTTGATACCTCTCCCAGTCCCACGTACAAGAAAGCTAGCCGTTATATTTCTTGTTGACATACATTTGCATCATAGTGCATTGTGTTACAGGGCGAGTTTAATTGATGTCTCCTCCCCCACCCCTAGACTGTTACCAATGGTTTATTTGCTGTTTAAGTGTGCTACATAACACATTGTTGGCGTTGTTATACTCACACACCCAGTGTTGTGTTGTCGGAAGTTGTTGTCTTTTTGCTGCCTGAAAGGTCTGGCTGTGTTGTGGGAAGTTGTTGTCTTGTTGCTGCCTGAAAGATCTGTGTTGTGGAAAGTTGTTGTCTTGTTGCTGTCTGAAAGGTCTGGCTGTGTTGTGGAAAGTTGTTATCTTGTTGCTGTCTGAAAGGTCTGTGTTGTGGAAAGTTGTTGTCTTGTTGCTGTCTGAAAGGTCTGTGTTGTGGAAAGTTGTTGTCTTGTTGCTGTCTGAAAGGTCTGGCTGTGTTGTGGAAAGTTGTTATCTTGTTGCTGTCTGAAAGGTCTGTGTTGTGGAAAGTTGTTGTCTTGTTGCTGTCTGAAAGGTCTGTGTTGTGGAAAGTTGTTGTCTTGTTGCTGTCTGAAAGGTCTGGCTGTGTTGTGGGAAGTTGTTGTCTTGTTGCTGACTGAAAGATCTGGCTGTGTTGTGGGAAGTTGTTGTCTTGTTGCTGACTGAAAGATCTGGCTGTGTTGTGGGAAGTTGTTGTCTTGTTGCTGACTGAAAGATCTGGCTGTGTTGTGGGAAGTTGTTTGTCTGTTGCTGACTGAAAGATCTGGCTGTGTTGTGGGAAGTTGTTGTCTTGTTGCTGACTGAAAGATCTGGCTGTGTTGTGGGAAGTTGTTGTCTTGTTGCTGACTGAAAGATCTGGCTGTGTTGTGGGAAGTTGTTGTCTTGTTGCTGCCTGAAAGGTCTGACTGTGTTGTAGAAAGTTGTCTTGTTGCTGCCTGAAAGGTCTGACTGTGTTGTGGAAAGTTGTTGTCTTGTTGCTGCCTGAAAGGTCTGACTGTGTTGTAGAAAGTTGTCTTGTTGCTGCCTGAAAGGTCTGACTGTGTTGTGGAAAGTTGTTGTCTTGTTGCTGTCTGAAAGGTCTGACTGTGTTGTGGAAAGTTGTTGTCTTGTTGCTGCCTGAAAGGTCTGACTGTGTTGTGGAAAGTTGTTGTCTTGTTGCTGCCTGAAAGGTCTGGCTGTATTGTGGAAAGTTGTTGTCTTGTTGCTGCCTGAAAGATCTGGCTGTGTTGTGTTGTGTTGTGGAAAGTTGTTATCTTGACTGAAAGGTCTGACTGTGTTATGGAAAGTTGTTGTCGTGTTGCTGCCTGAAAGGTCTAGCTGTGTTGTGGGAAGTTGTTGTCTTGTTGCTGCCTGAAAGGTCTAGCTGTTTTTTGTGTTGTGGGAAGTTGTTGCCTGTAAGGAGAAGACAAAGAAGTACTCTGTAGGGTACTGGAAGATGAGACCAATCTGTATATCAGAGCTGGCTTTTGCAGACGATGTGGCCCTGATAGCTAAATCAGAGGGTGGTTCAGTCCAACTTACTTGTCTGGAAGGAAGAGCTTGAAAAGAAAGGGATGACCATCAGTGTCTCCAAAACTAAAACCATGGTGATCTCAAGAGAGGAGAAGAAACACCAGATCATGATGGGTCAGTATGCGTTGGAGCAGTTAACCAGTTGTTACCTTGGGTGTTGTATTAGACCAAAATGGAGGCATTAAGACTGAGCTTGGCTACACGAAAAGCAGCTGCTGGGAGACTCTTCCAGGCCATAAACCGAGGGTTTTCTTAGCAAAAGAGAAATTGGCAAGAGGACGAAAATGGCTGTTTACCGCTCTACCTATGTACCAGTCCTGACCTATGGGTGTGAGTCATGGGCAATGACAACAGCTCACAGAAGCCAGCTGCAGGCCTCGGAAATGTGATACCTGAGAAAGGTGGTCCAAGTGACAAGAAGGGACAAAGTCCGCAATCAGTTGTACTTGTTGATCTTGATACCCAGCCCTTACTAACCCGAGTGGATCAGTCACAGTTACGGATGTGGTTTGGACATGTGTGCAGAATGGGAGGGAATCGGCCACCATGGCAAGCATGGGAGGCTAAGAACCAGGGAACCAGACCTCCGGGACGACCCAGGGTGCGCTGGGAAAACAACATCCGACAGTCCCTGACTGACAGAGGACTGGAATTGAACAAAGCCAGAAAGAAAACTGCTGATAGAGACGTCTGGCGATCTCTCTGGCAAACCTCTACACCCTAAGGTAGAAGAGGAGCGACTAAGTAAGTAAGTAAGTAAGGGAAGTTGTTGTCTTGTTGCTGCTTGAAAGGTCTGGCTGTGTTGTGTAAAGTTGTTGTCTTGTTGCTGCTTGAAAGGTCTGGCTGTGTTGTGGAAAGTTGTCTTGTTGCTGCCTGAAAGGTCTGACTGTGTTGTGGAAAGTTGTTGTCTTGTTGCTGCCTGAAAGGTCTGGCTGTGTTGTGGGAAGTTGTTGTCTTGTTGCTGTCTGAAAGGTCTGACTGTGTTGTGGAAAGTTGTTGTCTTGTTGCTGCCTGAAAGATCTGGCTGTGTTGTGGGAAGTTGTTGTCTTGTTGCTGTCTGAAAGGTCTGGCTGTGTTGTGGAAAGTTGTCTTGTTGCTGCCTGAAAGGTCTGGCTGTGTTGTTTGAAGTTGTTGTCTTGTTGCTGACTGAAAGGTCTAGCTGTGTTGTTTGAAGTTGTTGTCTTGTTGCTGACTGAAAGGTCTGGCTGTGTTGTTTGAAGTTGTTGTCTTGTTGCTGACTGAAAGGTCTGGCTGTGTTGTTTGAAGTTGTTGTCTTGTTGCTGACTGAAAGGTCTAGCTGTGTTGTGGAAAGTTGTTGTCTTGTTGCTGACTGAAAGGTCTGACTGTGTTGTTTGAAGTTGTTGTCTTGTTGCTGACTGAAAGGTCTGGCTGTGTTGTTTGAAGTTGTTGTCTTGTTGCTGACTGAAAGGTCTGGCTGTGTTGTTTGAAGTTGTTGTCTTGTTGCTGACTGAAAGGTCTGGCTGTGTTGTTTGAAGTTGTTGTCTTGTTGCTGACTGAAAGGTCTGGCTGTGTTGTTGTTGAAGTTGTTGTCTTGTTGCTGTGTGAAAGGTCTAGCTGTGTTGTGGAAAGTTGTTGTCTTGTTGCTGACTGAAAGGTCTAGCTGTGTTGTGGAAAGTTGTTGTCTTGTTGCTGACTGAAAGGTCTAGCTGTGTTGTTTGAAGTTGTTGTCTTGTTGCTGACTGAAAGGTCTGGCTGTGTTGTTTGAAGTTGTTGTCTTGTTGCTGACTGAAAGGTCTGGCTGTGTTGTTTGAAGTTGTTGTCTTGTTGCTGACTGAAAGGTCTAGCTGTGTTGTGGAAAGTTGTTGTCTTGTTGCTGACTGAAAGGTCTGGCTGTGTTGTGGAAAGTTGTTGTCTTGTTGCTGTCTGAAAGGTCTGGGGTGTTGTGGGAAAGTTTGTTGTCTTGTTGCTGTCTGAAAGGTCTGGTTGTGTTGTGGGAAGTTGTTGTCTTGTTTGCTGTCTGAAAGGTCTGACTGTGTTGTGGGGTGTTGTTGTCTTGTTGCTGTCTGAAAGGTCTGACTGTGTTGTTGGAAAGTTGTTGTCTTGTTGCTGTCTGAAAGGTCTGGTGTGTTGTGGGAAGTTGTTGTCTTGTTGCTGTCTGAAAAGGTCTGGTGTGTGTTGTGGGAAGTTGTTGTCTTGTTGCTGTCTGAAAGTCTGGCTGTGTTGTGTTGTGTTGTGGAAAGTTGTTGTCTTGACTGAAAGGGTCTGACTGTGTTATGGAAAGTTGTTGTCGTGTTGCTGTGGTGGTGTGGGGTGTGTTGTGGGGGGTTTGGGGTCTTGTTGCTGCCTGAAAGGTCTGGCTGGTTTTGTGTGTGTTGTGGGAAGTTGTTGCCTGTGGGGGAGAAGTTGTGGGGGGGTCTGTGGGGGGGTTGTGGGGGGTGTGGGACTGTCTGTTGGGGTGGAGTGGTGGGTTTTTGTCTGATGTTGCCTGATAGGGGGGGGTCTGGGCACACCTGTGGGAGTCCAACTTACTTTTCTGGAAGGAAGAGTGGGGTGGTTGTGGATTTGGGGGGTTGGTGTGGGGGTGTCTGAAAACTAAAACCTGTGCTGGTGTTTGGGAGAGGAGTTGTTGTCTGATGGGTGCTGCGTTTGGAAGGTTAACTGGTGTTTGTTGCTGGGAAATTAGACCAAAATGGTGGCTTTGGTTGAGGTGGGTTGTTGGTTGGTTGGGGTGTTGGGGTGTGGGTGGGCATGGGGGGAGTGGTGTTTGTGGTGTTTGTGTGGGGGGCAAGAGGAAAAATGGCTGGTGTGGTGTACCTGTGGGTGGGTTTTGGTGTTGTTTGGGTGGTTGTTGGGTGGGGACAAGTCTGGGTGGGTGGGGGTCGGTGTGGGGGGTCTGGTGGTGTGGTGTGACATGAAGGGGGTGGGTCCGTGGTCTGGTTGGGGGTGTTCTTGATTTGTTTGGTGGTGGTTGGGTGGGGGGTGTGTGTTACTGGTTTGGTTTGTGTGTTGGTGTTTTTTGTTGTCTGGGGGTTGTGGTCTGGGAGGTTAGGTGGGGTTTGTGACCTGTGGGTGGTTGGGGGTCTGGGGTGCGCTGGTTTTGGGGTTGTTTGTCCCTGTGGGTGGGTGGGGGGGAGGTGGGTCTTGTGTTGGTGTTGGTGGAGGTCTGGGTTCTGGTGGGTGTGTTGTGGTTGGGGGGGGTTGGGGTGGGGGTGTGGGTGGGTGGGGTGTTTGTAAGTAAGTTCTGGAAGTGGGTTGTCTTGTTGCTGCTTGAAAGGTCTGGCTGTGTTGTGTGGAAGTTGTTTGTCTTGTTGCTGCTTGAAAGGTCTGGCTGTTTTGTTGTGGAAAGTTGTGTCTTGTTGCTGCCTGAAAGGTCTGGCTGTGTTGTGGAAAGTTGTTGTCTTGTTGCTGCCTGAAAGGTCTGGCTGTGTTTGTGGGAAGTTGTTGTCTTGTTGCTGTCTGAAAGGTCTGGCTGTGTGTTGTGGAAGTTTGTTGTCTTGTTGGCTGTCTGAAAGGTCTGGCTGTGTTGTGTCTGTGGGGGGTTGTTGTGTCTTGTGTTGCTGTCTGAAAGGTCTGACTGTGTTGTGGAAAGTTGTTGTCTTGTTGCTGCCTGAAAGGTCTGGTTGTGTTGTGGAAAGTTGTTGTCTTGTTGCTGTCTGAAAGGTCTGGCTGTGTTTGTGGAAAGTTGTTGTCTTGTTGCTGTCTGAAAGGTCTGGCTGTGTTGTGGGAAGTTGTTGTCTTGTTGCTGTCTGAAAGGTCTGGCTGTGTTGTGGAAAGTTGTTGTCTTGTTGCTGCCTGAAAGGTCTGGCTGTGTTGTGTTGTGGAAAGTTGTGTTTTGTCTTGACTGAAAGGTCTGACTGTGTTGTGGAAAGTTGTTGTCGTGTTGCTGTGGCTGAAAGGTCTGACTGTGTTGTGGGAAGTTGTTGTCTTGTTGCTGGTTGAAAGGTCTGTGCTGTTTTTTGTGTTGTGTGGGTGTTGTGTTGTCTTGTTGGGAGAAGACAAAGGTGTACTGGGTGTGTTGTGGAAGATGAGGTGGTGTGTCTATCAGGGGCTTTGCTGATAGCTAAATCAGAGGCACACCATTCAGTCCAACTTACTTGTCTGGAAGGGGGGGGTTGAAAAGAAAGGGGGTGGGTGGTGGTCAGTGTCTCCAAAACTGTGGATGGTGATGGGGGGGTGAGGAGAAGGTTGGTGTGGATCATGTGGGTCAGTATGCGTTGGAAAGCAGGTTGGGGGGGTTGTGGCTACCTTGGGGTTGTTGTTAGACCAAAATGGAGGCATTGGACTGAGGTGGTGTGTGGAAAAGGGTGCTGCTGGGAGACTCTTCCAGTGTGTTTGGGTTGTCTGTAGGTGGTTTTGAAATTGTGTGTTGTGGACGAAAATGGGGGTTTGTTGGCTGGTTTGCGTATGTACCAGTGTTGTGACCTATGGTGTGTCATGGGCAATGTGTGGAAAGTTGTTGTCTTGTTGCCAGCTGCAGGCCTCGGAATGTGTCTGTGGTCTGGGTTGGTGTTGGTCCAAGTGACAAGTTGGGGTGTGACAAGGTCCGCAATCAGTGTTGTTGGAAAGTTGTTGTACCCAGTGCTGGTTACTGTCTGAGTGGATCAGTGGGAGTTACGGATGGTTTTGGTTGGTGTGCAGAATGGGTTTGAATCGGTGTTGTGGGGGGGGGGGTTGTATGAACTTGGTTGTTGGGTCTGGGACGACCCAGGGTGCGCTGGGAAAACAACATCCGACAGTCCCTGACTGACAGTGGACTGGGGTTGCTGGCCAGAAAGGGAACTGCTGATAGAAGGTTGTCCTGGCGAAATCTGGCAAACCTGGTTGCCTGGGGTGAAAGGAGCGTTCTGTAAGTAAGTAAGTAAGGGAAGTTGTTGTCTTGTTGCTGCTTGAAAGGTCTGACTGTGTTGTGGGAAGTTGTTGTCTTGTTGCTGCTTGAAAGGTCTGGCTGTGTTGTGGAAAGTTGTTGTCTTGTTGCTGCCTGAAAGGTCTGGCTGTGTTGTGGGAAGTTGTTGTCTTGTTGCTGCTTGAAAGGTCTGGCTGTGTTGTGTAAAGTTGTTGTCTTGTTGCTGTCTGAAAGGTCTGGCTGTGTTGTGGGAAGTTGTTGTCTTGTTGCTGTCTGAAAGATCTGGCTGTGTTGTGGGAAGTTGTTGTCTTGTTGCTGTCTGAAAGGTCTGGCTGTGTTGTGTAAAGTTGTTGTCTTGTTGCTGTCTGAAAGGTCTGACTGTGTTGTGGAAAGTTGTTGTCTTGTTGCTGTCTGAAAGGTCTGGCTGTGTTGTGTAAAGTTGTTGTCTTGTTGCTGTCTGAAAGGTCTGGCTGTGTTGTGTAAAGTTGTTGTCTTGTTGCTGCCTGAAAGGTCTGACTTTGTTGTGGAAAGTTGTTGTCTTGTTGCTGTCTGAAAGGTCTGACTGTGTTGTGGAAAGTTGTTGTCTTGTTGCTGCCTGAAAGGTCTGGCTGTGTTGTGGAAAGTTGTTGTCTTGTTGCTGCCTGAAAGGTCTGGATGTGTTGTGGGAAGTTGTCTTGTTGCTGTCTGAAAGGTCTGGCTGTGTTGTGGAAAGTTGTTGTGTTGTTGCTCTCTGAAAGGTCTGACTGTGTTGTGGGAAGTTGTTGTCTTGTTGCTGCCTGAAAGGTCTGGCTGTGTTGTGTAAAGTTGTTGTGTTGTTGCTGTCTGAAAGGTCTGACTGTGTTTTTTGACAATTGCTGTGCTTCGACAGGGGCCTCAGCCAGGGCAGCCCTTCAAGTTCACAGTGGCGGAATCATGCGATCGTATCAAGGAAGAGTTCAGTTTCCTACAAGCACAGTATCATACGTAAGTATTATCTGGTCATTATGTTCCGGTCATCTATTTGTCAACCATAGCTTCATACATACAAATCTTCTGGTCGTGTTGAGATGGAATCTTCAGGTCGTGTTGAGATGGAATCTTCTGGTCGTGTTGAGATGGAATCTTCAGGTCGTGTTGAGATGGAATCTTCTGGTCGTGTTGAGATGGAATCTTCTGGTCGTGTTGAGATGGAATCTTCTGGTCGTGTTGAGATGGAATCTTCTGGTCGTGTTGAGATGGAATCTTCTGGTCGTGTTGAGATTGAGCTTATCCGCCATAGTGACACGCTGTACAAAAGTATCACCTTATTGTTATTCCCGTGTGGGCTCAAGGGCCCCATTATGGGGCCGGAGGAGGGGGGGGGGGAATAATCCAGCTTCCTCGCTAACAATAAAGTTGTTAGAGATGTCTGATTAGGGGTTTCCTTTAAGGTCGGAGTCCATCAGCTTTAGAGGCAAGGAACCAACAGTCTGCGGCGTAGAAATAAGCTGGATCTGTTAAACGTATGTACACACAAAATTCAAGTACTGGAGCAGGACTAAACTAAAGGGTGGACGAAGAGCCAGAACTTTCCTCCAAAGTTTACAGGTGGTGAACGCAAACAAGATCTTAGCATTATGTTCGTGTTTCATGCAGAGTATAATATCTAAATATCAGCTGGCCAGTATGTTAACTTATCTCTTAATGGAGAAATAAGACTGCATTTATAGAGGCAGTGATTTGGCCCTCCAGAGGAAGCCAGTGTGAGTAGCTCTTGCCATTGCGACCCTCAGTGGAGTGTGATTCATTGTGAGGATTTAGCTCTCAGGCTGTTGGACAGTACCCTCCATGGGCTGTTGGACAGTACCCTCCGTGGGCTGTTGGACAGTACCCTCCATGGGCTGTTGGACAGTAC
The DNA here is from genome assembly GCA_905116865.2 of Candidula unifasciata. Classification (NCBI taxonomy): domain Eukaryota; kingdom Metazoa; phylum Mollusca; class Gastropoda; order Stylommatophora; family Geomitridae; genus Candidula; species Candidula unifasciata. The sequence continues at coordinate 227,066 of CAJHNH020000022.1, forward strand.
CCTCCGTGGGCTGTTGGACAGTACCCCCCATGGGCTGTTGGACAGTACCCCCCATGGGCTGTTAGACAGTACCCTCCATGGGCTGTTGGACAGCACCCCCCATGGGCTGTTGGACAGTACCCTCCGTGAGCTGTTGGACAGTACCCTCCGTGGGCTGTTGGACAGCACCCTCCATGGGCTGTTGGACAGTACCCTCCGTGGGCTGTTGAACAGTACCCTCCGTGGGCTGTTGGACAGTACCCCCCATGGGCTGTTGGACAGTACCCCCCATGGGCTGTTGGACAGTACCCTCCATGGGCTGTTGGACAGCACCCTCCATGGGCTGTTGGACAGTACCCCCCATGGGCTGTTAGACAGTACCCTCCATATGTCACTTCACTGTTAATGACGAAAACGTGATTACTTGTCAAAAATCTGTGGGCAGCGACAGTTTGTTTATTTTTCAGTAGTATTTGTATTCTTATTACTATTATTATCCCCACTGACATTTTTGTCACTAATATTTCTACTGCTGTTATAATCATTTTTTTCATTATTAGTATTGTTGTTATTATTATTTCCGTTCCTTTATTTCCGCATCGCCCTTTCTTCTGCCTATATTTTACAGTAATTCGCCCACCTCCCAGGTGGTCAGGATACCTTTTCCCTTGTGTTTTTGTTGATAAAGGCTGTGATTGTTACCATCTATGTGTTTCCCCCTTCTTTCCATCTTTGTTAAACTTCTTAGTCACACACAGTTCAGTGGATTAATTGAGTGCCTGTGGTAGTTTCCCCATGATTTCCACATCACCGAGACTTAGATGTGTTGTCTTGTAGGCGGTATTTTAACATTGTAGAATCGTGTACCGTATCACTGTATGAGCTCCAGGGCCCTGTTTGGTACTTAAGTTTTAATTCACCCCAAACAAACGTAGCTATGTTTAGGTTAAGTATAGTTTGCACGGGTTAGGGTCTGGGGTTAACAAGTTACAGATTATATTTAATTTAAAAAAAAACAGCAAAAGAAAACACTTTGCTGTCACGTGATATGCCAGGAATTCCCGGATTGCGTTTGTTTGGGGTGAATTACAATTAAAGTACCCCATATTTTGACGGACTAATAATAGACGCACTGCCTCCCTAACAGACATGTTATAAAAGTCGACTGGTTAAGGGTGTTATCTTTGACTGCCTTAGAGGAGAGGAACAGTCTGCACACAAACAAGCAGATAAGATAGTTAAACAAAACTCAAGGTTCTCGAATACGACCATCTAAAGTGGACGAACAACCCAGACTTTCTCCTGGAGCTTACAGCCAAACAAACAACGTGTATAGAAGATAACTTGCGCCTTCTACAATGTGCAGACTGCTGAGGAAACATGAGTGAGCCTGGCGTGCAGTTTGTATGTCCGGAGATTGAGAGCTGGTTTTGACGCTGTCACATTGATTGGACGTGGGTGCGTGTGGGTGAGACCGCTGACATAGCCTGCAATACATTCACAGACATTGATTGGCACTTGTAAGGAGGATAAAAGTGTAAAATCCTATTGTAGCTTCGCTAAAATAATTAAGAATGGAAACATGAATTGTTTGGTGACTCTTAAATACTGTTTGATATCTCTTTGATATTGATAACATCTCTTATCTTGAATGGTATCAGAATACTGCTTCACGTCTCTTAACCGGCCTTTGATATCCCTTGTCTGAAATGTTATCAGAGTTCTGTTTGTCTTCAGGTTGAAAATGGAGTGTGAAAAACTGGCACAGGAGAAAACAGAGATGCAGAGGCACTATGTTATGGTAAGTTTTCTCCTGAACATGATCTTTAGTTATGTTGTTAATGTGCAGCTCGTCTGTAGTTAGCTGCAGTGGCATCCATCCATTACTGCAGAATCGAAACCCTTAATGTTCATTTTCTCTGTTTGATCAATGAAGAAAAGGATATTCTCCGCACACGCACACCCTCACCCCACCCCCCTCCTTTTTTTTTAAAACACACGCACAGGGGCGAGCATAATATAATTGTTGGAATGGGGCAAAGTAGGGTTCCTGTGTTCTGGTGAGTTATCCTCTGATGTGCTCATGACTCCTTGATCTTCTGTGGTCATCTGTAGTCTTCTGTAGTCATCTGTAGTCTTTTCACCTCACCCCCCTCCCCATGGATTACATTCCAGAACACAAACTTTATATATTTCTCAGTTATTTCTGGGTCAGTGGTTTAATCAGTACCAACCTGATCACCCATTACTTGACACAGCACACGTCCAACCAGAGAAGTGGTTTAATCAGTACCAACCTGATCACCCATTACTTGACACATCACACATCCAAACAGAGAAGTGGTTTAATCAGTACCAACCTGATCACCCATTACTTGACACAGCACACGTCCAAACAGACAAGTGGTTTAATCAGTACCAACCTGATCACCCATTACTTGACACAGCACACGTCCAACCAGACAAGTGGTTTAATCAGTACCAACCTGATCACCCATTACTTGACACATCACACATCCAAACAGAGAAGTGGTTTAATCAGTACCAACCTGATCACCCATTACTTGACACAGCACATGTCCAACCAGACAAGTGGTTTAATCAGTACCAACCTGATCACCCATTACTTGACACAGCACACGTCCAAACAGACAAGTGGTTTAATCAGTACCAACCTGATCACCCATTACTTGACACAGCACACGTCCAAACAGACAAGTGGTTTAATCAGTACCAACCTGATCACCCATTACTTGACACATCACACATCCAAACAGAGAAGTGGTTTAATCAGTACCAACCTGATCACCCATTACTTGACACAGCACACGTCCAAACAGAGAAACTGGTACATGACGTATACAGGAGTTTTGATAATCGGTTCTTTTCTGCAGTTTCAGCACATCTTGGGTCTCCCGAGATTTGGCAAGGAAATCCCCAGAACATAATATGGGGAGTTGGGGCTGGTGTTAAATAAATATCTACTGCGCCCCCTCCCTCCCCCTTTTCCCCAACCCTGATCCTATTGGACGTTCTGGTGATTTCCCTGCCAAATCTCAAGGACACCAAGCTGTGGTAAAATAAACGAACCAGATCATTTACTAGATCCCTTGTCAGGAGCAAGTCATGGATATGTCCAGATTCCTTGTCAGGAGCAAGTCATGGATATGTCCAGATCCCTTGTCAGGAACAAGCCATGAATATGTCCAGATCCCTTGTCAGGAACAAGTCATGAATATGTCCAGATCCCTTGTCAGGAACAAGTCATGAATATGTCCAGATCCCTTGTCAGGAACAAGTCATGAATATGTCCAGATCCCTTGTCAGGAACAAGTCATGAATATGTCCAGATCCCTTGTCAGGAACAAGTCAGGAATATGTCCAGATCCCTTGTCAGGAACAAGTCATGAATATGTCCAGATCCCTTGTCAGGAACAAGTCATGAATATGTCCAGATCCCTTGTCAGGAACAAGTCATGAATATGTCCGGGGCATGCAGGTGTGCAGGGCAGTGAACAGGCAGATAGATTGTTGCTTTTTTCGTCAGAGTGGTGAGCTAATTTAAAATGAAGTGTTCATGGGGATTGAGTGTATTGTGCAGGAGTACACACAACATATCCATACCTTGTGAAACTGGCGCGGTGAGGAGTAAGCAGAGGGTGTGGTCCGGATGACACTAAACACACAGTCCAGTCTGGATGACACTTTACTCATGGTCTGAATGACATTAAACCTCCCATCTTGGATGACACTGAACTGACAGTCTGGATGACACCAACTCATGGTCTGAATGACACCAATTCATGATCTTGATGACACCAACTCATGGTCTGGATGACACCAATTCATGATCTGGATGACACCAACTCATGATCTGGGTGACACTAATCTCATGGTCTGGATAACACTAAATCCACAGTATGGATGACACGAAACCCATAGTCTGGATGAATAAAAAAAAATAAAATAAAATAGATGGAGCCCCTGTGGGATATAGTTTTAGGTTAATTCAATCATCTTTACTCTTATATGTGACTGTTTGGTCAGTGCCTGATCTGGCTGTTTGGTCAGTGCCTGATCTGGCTGTTTGGTCAGTGCCTGATCTGGCTGTTTGGTCAGTGCCTGATCTGGCTGTTTGGTCAGTGCAGGATCTGGCTGCTTGGTCAGTGCAGGATCTGGCTGTTTGGTCGGTGCAGGATCTGGCTATTAGGTCAGTGCAGGATCTGGCTGTTTGGTCAGTGCAGGATCTGGCTGTTTGGTCGGTGCAGGATCTGGCTGCTTGGTCGGTGCAAGATCTGGCTGTTTGGTCAGTGCAGGATCTGGCTGTTTGGTCAGTGCAGGATCTGGCTGTTTGGTCAGTGCAGGATCTGGCTGCTTGGTCGGTGCAGGATCTGGCTGTTTGGTCAGTGCAGGATCTGGCTGTTTGGTCAGTGCAGGATCTGGCTGCTTGGTCAGTGCAGGATCTGGCTGTTTGGTCGGTGCAGGATCTGGCTGCTTGGTCATTGCAGGATCTGGCTGCTTGGTCAGTGCAGGATCTGGGTCAGTGCAGGATCTGGCTATTTGGTCAGTGCATGATCTGGCTGTTTGGTCAGTGCAGGATCTGGCTATTTGGTCAGTGCAGGATCTGGCTATTTGGTCAGTGCAGGATCTGGCTGTTTGATCAGTGCAGGATCTGGCTGCTTGGTCAGTGCCAGATCTAGCTGTTTGGTCGGTGCAGACTGTTCTTTCAGAAGAAGCCTTGCTGAAGTCAACTTTTGTATCTGTGGCTTGTTAGATTTTACAGTGAGTTTTCTGTTGAGTAGATAGCCTGTCATTCACAAAACATCATAAACTGTTTCAAATAGATGATGATAGAGTAGAGAGAATGATGCAGCAAGGAGAAACACTGTGACTGGCTGACACTGTAGAGAGAATGATGCAGCAAGGAGAAACAATGTGACTGGCTGACACTGTAGAGAGAATGATGCAGCCAGGAGAAACACTGTGACTGGCCTACACTGTAGAGAGAATGATGCAGCCAGGAGAAACACTGTGACTGGCTGACACTGTAGAGAGAATGATGCAGCAAGGAGAAACAATGTGACTGACTGGCTGACATTGTAGAGAGAATGATGCAGCCAGGAGAAACAATGTGACTGACTGGCTGACACTGTAGAGAGAATGATGCAGCAAGGAGAAACAATGTGACTGGCTGACACTGTAGAGAGAATGATGCAGCAAGGAGAAACAATGTGACTGGCTGACACTGTAGAGAGAATGATGCAGCGAGGAGAAACAATGTGACTGACTGGCTGACACTGTAGAGAGAATGATGCAGCAAGGAGAAACACTGTGACTGGCTGACACTGTAGAGAGAATGATGCAGCAAGGAGAAACACTGTGACTGGCTGACACTGTAGAGAGAATGATGCAGCAAGGAGAAACACTGTGACTGGCTGACACTGTAGAGAGAATGATGCAGCAAGGAGAAACAATGTGACTGGCTGACACTGTAAGAGAGAATGATGCAGCAAGGAGAAACAATGTGACTGGCTGACACTGTAAGAGAGAATGATGCAGCAAGGAGAAACAATGTGACTGGCTGACACTGTAGAGAGAATGATGCAGCAAGGAGAAACAATGTGACTGACTGGCTGACACTGTAGAGAGAATGATGCAGCAAGGAGAAACACTGTGACTGGCTGACACTGTAGAGAGAATGATGCAGCAAGGAGAAACAATGTGACTGGCTGACACTGTAGAGAGAATGATGCAGCCAGGAGAAACAATGTGACTGACTGGCTGACACTGTAGAGAGAATGATGCAGCCAGGAGAAACAATGTGACTGGCTGACACTGTACACTCAGAGGAAGGCAAAACGGATGTATAGACTGCTATGGTATTGTCAGCATTAGAGCGCTTTGTTGGCTGCTAAAGATGAGGACAGAGCAACGGTGTGAATATCCTGAGTGCTGTAATGTTACTTCTTAGCTTAGCAACACCCAAACCTCCTTATTGCCTCTGCTGTGTAAAAAAACCTCTTAAACTCCCCTTGGGACCTGACAGTGCACATGGGTTGTATAGTAACACTGCTCTGTCTGTTGATATCATTAATCTTCTGGTATCAGGAAACGTGAATAAATCCTTTTTGATAAAGGGATTTCCCCGGCCAGAAAAAAGAACAACTGTTGCTAATAGCCTTTCTAGTTCATATTTGATGCAGCCGGCTTTCAGCATGTCCTCGGGATTAGATTGGATTATTATTCTGTTGCCAGACTGGTTGGATAATGGATAGTCGGCTGGGTCCAGATTCAGTTTGGAGGCTTGCTAACTGGGACATGTTTGTTTTTGCACCTGTACTGCCCGGACAGATAGAGCAGTTCTTTTTACTAGCGAAACATCTTGGGTGTTAATCCGTGCAGACCTCTAGCTTGTCCTCGTGTGTTTCCTGCAAGGTGTTTTTATTGCCTGCTCCACTTGCCAACTAGTCTTTCTCGTGCAGTTCCGTATCCGGTATGCTTTTTCTACTAGTTAGTATCTGTCTTGTGGGCATCACAAAGTTAGTTATGTTCTACTGTCACATTACGTCTTTTGTCTAGTATTTTCCCCACATACATCTTTCTCCTTATCTCTTTACTTCTCTTGTCTGGTAATTCCCCCCCCCCCCCCACCCACATTTGCTCTTCTCTCTTGTCTAGTATTTTCCCATATGCGATTTTCTATTTACTTTTACTTCTCCTGTCCAGTATTTTCCCACATACATCTTCTCTTCTCTCTTGTCTAATATCCACACACACACATCACACACCAACCGATCACACACCAACCGCATACTAAATCTGCGACAGGACACTGTGGAAAGAGGCAGTGGGTCGCCACAGATCAAAGAATGGAAGTTTAGAACTGGCGACACCAGGGTTTGTGAATAAATGCCCGCTTTCACGCCTGGCCACCCCAGACAACCTGGTTTAGGGCTAATGGGGAAACAGTTGCGCCTCAGTCGCTAGGCTGGTTTTCACAGGTAGAGGGCCGCCATTCTCTGTTATTGTTACCTGCATTCTCACACCTGGCTTGTCGGCAACCACGTGTAATGGGAAGTGGCATGGCGGCACCTGGTTGTTTTATCGATTTTAAATAGAGGGGGAAAGTTGATTGACGGCGTGTTTTGGACTAACATAATAAGAGGGCGAGTCGTGGGTTATTTTGCAGCCACTGCAGAAGAAAATATGGACTGAGAGCTAAAATGTGACCCGATAGAACAATTCCTAGAATACTATGGAGCTTTGAAAGGACATTTTTTTTTCAAGTATCAAGAAGCCACGAGTTGTTAACCCTTAGGCTTGGTATTATGGATATCGTAACCCTTCGGCCTTGATTCCATGATAAATACCGTATATCTGGGAGAAATGTGGCTTTTCTGCCTACCCCCGGGCGTGAACCCGGACCACAAGGAGTTCGTCACCCGGTCACCGCGCAATCCGGTTAGCCATTTACGCTAGAGAGCCAGGCTGAGAAGACATATAAAGTGACACCTCAGGTCACCAACCTAATTCTTATGTTCAGTCATTCTTTTTTTCTTTGTTTCATATAATACGCTTAGGCTTCTTTAAACCACTAAAACTCAACTTTCTTGGGAGCCATAATGAGGATTAGTCTTGTCTTGTCCACAATTGCCTCAGCGTAGTGGGGAGTCGCAGTTTTCTATCCTGGGCCAGGTGTGTTGCACGTGTTGTTGTTAGTCCGTGTTGCCTCAGGATCTCTGATATATTGTCTATCCATCGTACTCTCGGTCTGCCTCTTGCTCTAGGGCAGTAGTGCCGTTCGTGAGGGTTAGTTTAATGCAGAAAGTAACAAAAACAACAAATGTATCAAGAACAACGCAACAACAAACACAGCGCCGAAAACATGACGTCAAAGCCGTGGTTGTGCGTTCGTGGCCCGAGCCATTCTTCACTGGTCGGATCGAAATGTGTTTATGGGCCGATTTATTTGTGACTGCCGTAGAGTCGTTGGTGACCCGAGGTACCACTGTACCGGATCTGAGCATCAAATAAAACTGTGACTCGTCAATAGCGTCACATCTCGGAAACAGCAGTATTAGGTGTCTGTAGTTGTTTGCGGGCTCACCCATGCCTGATATCCCGCACCGTGGCATCTTGTTGCACAAACAACCCACGTTCACTGTCCATGTCTGCCCCAGGCTTTGTGCTAGGAGGAGCCAGAACTTCATCCCTGGCCATCTCCACTCAGGCTTTGTGCCAGGAAGAGCCAGAACTTCATCCCTAGCCATCTCCACCCAGGCTTTGTGCTAGGAGGAGCCAGAACTTCATCCCTAGCCATCTCCACCCAGGCTTTGTGCTAGGAGGAGCCAGAACTTCATCCCTGGCTATCTTCACCCAGGTTTTGTGCCAGGAAGAGCCAGAACTTCATCCCTGGCTATCTTCACCCAGGTTTTGTGCCAGGAAGAGCTAGAACTTCATCCCTGGCTATCTTCACCCAGGTTTTGTGCCAGGAAGAGCCGGAACTTCATCCCTGGCCATCTCCATGGGCTGCGATTTACATGTCTCTCTAAAGCGCATCATAACATTGTCGTCGGCAACGATGGCCAGATGCCAACAGAGTAGACAGCACGGTTCCAACACAGTAGACAGCATGGTTCCAACAGAGTAGACAGCATGGTTCCAACAACAAAGTAGACAGCATGGTTCCAACAACAGAGTAGACAGCATGGTTCCAACAGATTAGACAGCATGGTTCCAACAACAGAGTAGACAGTATGATTCCAACAACAGAGTAGACAGTATGATTCCAACAACAGAGTAGACAGCATGGTTCCAACAACAGAGTAGACAGCATGGTTCCAACAGAGTAGACAGCATGGTTCCAACAACAGAGTAGACAGCATGGTTCCAACAACAGAGTAGACAACATGGTGCCAACAACAGAGTAGACGGTATGATTCCAACAACAGAGTAGACAGCACGGTTCCTGGAGGAAGGGTATTGACTGGCCACGAATATGTATAGATACTAGGACACAATAAGTCTGACAGTGCAGACATGACCTAGCATTGTTTTTGCTTTGTTATTTCAGTACTACGAGATGTCATATGGGCTGAACGTTGAAATGCACAAACAGGTAAATATTGTCCTCATTGTAAACGTTTGTATTAGGTTTAGAGTTTGTATTAGTGTTTGAGTTTGTATTGGTGTTAGAGTTTGTATTAGTTTTAGAGTTTGTATTAGTGTTTGAGTTCGTATTAGAGTCTGTATTAGAGTTTGTATTAGTGATTGAGTTCGTATTAGAGTCTGTATTAGTGTTTGTATTAGAGTTTGTATTAGTGTTTGTTACAGTTTGTATTAGTGTTTGTTTCAGTTTGTATTAGTGTTTGAGTGTGTATTAGTGTTTGTTAGAGTTTGTATTAGTGTTAGAGTTTGTATTAGTGTTAGAGTTTGTATTGGTATAGTGCTCACTTGTTGTCTGGATGTAAACAGCTGTAAAGTATATTCTTGTGTGTTGATCGCTAAATTGTCGTATCTATGTAAACAACTTTTAAAATATATTCTTGTGTTACGTTGTCAAGTTGTCTCTTTGTAAACAGCAGTAACAGTCTGTTCTTGTCCGACATTGCTCAGTTACCATCTGTGTAAACAGCAGTAACAGTCTGTTTTTGTCCGACATTGCTCAGTTACCATCTGTGTAAACAACAGTAACAGTCTGTTCTTGTCTGACATTGCTCAGTTACCATCTGTGTAAATGTTTTGGACACTGTCCAACGGCTGACCACTGCGGACATGTTGCTGCAACATGTGCTGGTACAGACATTGAAGATGATCTGTTGATTGTAACACCATGTTGTGTTAAAGCACACTTGTGATCTTGTCCTGGCTGCGACACTTGATAGACCCACGGACAGGTGGCTTTGTGAAGCGTTTTCAGTCGCATATTTGTATCTCTTTCTCTGGACTGATGACGTATTGGCCTCAGAGGGTCACACACTCTGTAGGTACATACTTGTGAGCGACCTATTGACCTCAGAGGGACACACACCCTGGCGGTACACACTTGTGAGCGACCTATTGACCTCACAGGGACACACACCCTGTAGGTACATACTTGTGAGTGACCTATTGACCTCAGAGGGACACACACACACACACCCGGTAGGTACATACTTGTGAGCGACCTATTGACCTCAGAGGGACACAGACCCTGTAGGTACATACTTGTGAGTGATCTATTGACCTCAGAGGGACACACCCTGTAGGTACATACTTGTGCGTGACCTATTGACCTCACAGGGACACAGACCCGGTAGGTACCTACTTGTGAGTGACCTATTGACCTCACAGGGACACAGACCCGGTAGGTACATACTTGTGAGTGACCTATTGACCTCAGAGGGACACACACCCTGGCGGTACACACTTGTGAGCGACCTATTGACCTCACAGGGACACACACCCTGTAGGTACATACTTGTGAGTGACCTATTGACCTCACAGGGACACAGACCCGGTAGGTACATACTTGTGAGTGACCTATTGACCTCAGAGGGTCACAGACCCTGTAGGTACATACTTGTGAGTGACCTATTGACCTCAGAGGGTCACACACCCGGTAGGTACATACTTGTGAGCGACCTATTGACCTCAGAGGGTCACACACCCGGTAGGTACATACTTGTGAGCGACCTATTGACCTCAGAGGGACACAGACCCTGTAGGTACATACTTGTGAGTGACCTATTTACCTCAGAAAGAGACACACACACTCTGTAGGTACATACTTATGAGCAACCTATTGGTCTCAGGGTAGAAACTGAACAGTGTGTAGAGGTGAAGAACAGTGTGTAGAAGGCGAAGAACAGTGTGTAGAGGTGAAGAACAGTGTGTAGAAGGCGAAGAACAGTGTGTAGAAGGTGAAGAAAGTGTGTAGAAGGCGAAGAACAGTGTGTAGAAGGTGAAGAACAGTGTGTAGAAGGTGAAGAACAGTGTGTAGAAGGCGAAGAAAAGTGTGTAGAAGGTGAAAAACTGTGTAGAAGGCGAAGAACAGTGTGTAGAAGGTGAAGAACAGTGTGTAGAAGGTGAAGAACAGTGTGTAGAAGGTGAAGAACAGTGTGTAGAAGGTGAAGAACAGTGTGTAGAAGGTGAAGAACAGTGTGTAGAAGGTGAAGAACAGTGTGTAGAAGGCAAAGAACATTGTATAGAAGGCGAAGAACAGCGTGTATAAGGTGAAGAACAGTGTATAGAAGGCGAAGAACAGTGTGTAGAAGGTGAAGAACACTGTGTAGAAAGCGAAGAACAGTATGTTATTTGACAAAGTACGTCAGTAGAATCTGCTACCATAACAAAAAAGCCGTGTGGAACAGATGGTTGACAGTGCTGACCTCAATAATCAGCACTAACGAGTCATATCCTACGACTGTAGCCGAGGATGGTTGGTTATGGAAAGATCTGTCATGTTTTGGCTGCCGTTTTGTATGTGCGCATCTAGTTGTTTGTGGGCCGTTAATGTCTAACTGTTGCAACTGTTTGACACGTGATAGTCAGTACACTTTTAAAGGGTCGTTTTAAGTGCGAGATAAACGTGGACAGCCAGCGGTTACATAACCATCTTACTGTGGGGGAGTTCAGAGGTTCTTCGATACTCTTTCCATCATAGTGGTGACAGTCTGAGAGTTAATGCCCCCTTCATTACTCTTTCTACAAGAGTGGTGACAATCTGACGTTTCATGCCCCTTCAATACTCTTTCTTCAAGGGTGGTGACAATCTGACGTTTCATGCCCCTTCAATACTCTTTCTTCAAGAGTGGAGACAATCTGACGTTTCATACCCCCTTCAATACTCTTTCTACAATAGTGGTGACAATCTGACGTTTCATGCCCCCTTCAGTACTCTTTCTACAAGACTGGTGACAATCTGACGTTTCATGTGCCCTTCGGTACTCTTTCTACAAAAGTGGTGACAATCTGACGTTTCATGCCCCCTTCAATACTCTTTCTACAAGACTGGTGACAATCTGACGTTTCATGTGCCCTTCGGTACTCTTTCTACAAAAATGGTGACAATCTGACGTTTCATGCCCCCTTCAATACTCTTTCTACAATAGTGGTAACAATCTGCCGTTTCATGTGCCCTTCAGTACTCTTTCTACAAGAGTGGTGACAGTCTGACGTTTCTGTTTGGTCGGGAAAGTCTTTGTCCCGCGCCCTTATCAGGCATTGCGTTTGACTGTTAACGACTCGGTCTTGTCAAAGATTCACCAGCAAACCAACAAAAGCCTCTGACTGAGAGCTCTCTTTGCATAGTCTACCTACAGGCCATCTCTAGTAGAGGTTGTCAACCCATGTCGCTGACTGCCGTTAGGCGGTAGCCGCTTGCTGCCCCTTGTGACGTGAACACCAACGTGATGTCATGAGAACTGTATTGCTTCTGTCCACAGACGGAGATCGCCAAGCGCCTCAACGCCATCTGTGCCCAGGTCATACCGTTCTTGTCGCAAGAGGTAAGTGATCTCCCATGATTCACGTGTGAAGTGTCTTCTCCTCATCCTCGTTCGTTCGTTACTTTGTTCTTAAAAACGTTCCAACCTGCTGAAGTTTTCATTATGGTAGGGGTTTTATTTCTGGCCTTTCCCATTCGCCATGCAGGGACTATTGTTCAAAGATCAGGTAACCTACTGGCCTTGACCGGTCTTCAGCTCTCACTGGCTGACACAAGACGGACAGGCCCAACTAGAACCGGCCACCATTGTGACTGTGATGGGGTCTGACATGGGAGTCAAACCGTGCACACCACGGCGATGGTAGGCGACCAGCACACACGTGGACATCACAGACGCCGAAGCTAGGGGCTTAAGTTCCCACCCCCTGCTGCCATTTTAACCACCATTTTTTTTCACGTGGACTTCTAGTAATTTCTCCCTGTCTCTGTAGTAAGACCGGACGCCCGCGTGTATTGTTGCGCGCGTAAAAAAAACCCCCTTGGCAGTTGGAAATCGAAAAAGAGTAGCCTGACGGCAAAATTTGGAGTTCAAATGCTACCCAAGTATTTCAGGATCCTCGCCGGTGCAGCAGAGTTCGTGCACTGCATTGAGATTCGTCAGACAGGATTGAGTTAGAAGTAGAAAGTAGCACTTATGGGTTACACCCGTGTACCATAATGTTGCTCTGTTTAATATACTGCTCCTCACTCCTACGGGAGTCGCCGTGGCCGAGCGGCTAGACGCTCGCCGCGGATCGGAAGGTCGTGGGTTCGCTCCCTGGCGGAGCCGGACTTATTTCAAAAATGATCTTGGCTCCCAGGTCGACCCAGCCTTGAGTGGGTACCGGGAAAGTGAAGGCGGCCGGCGTGATACTGACCACATCACCCATCCTGTGCCGATTGGTCTATACAAATAAAGGTCTAGCCCTATATGGCGTGGAAAAGGGTCCTTTACTTTTTTTAATCTCACTCCTACTTACCACTACTACTGCTCCTTACTCATCCTCCTCCTACTACTACTACTCTTCTGCTGCAGCTATTCCTCACTCCTACTTACCACTACTACTGCTCCTTACTGCTCCTCCTCCTACTACTACTCTTCTGCTGCAGCTATTCCTCCTACTTACTGCTACTACTGCTCCTTACTGTTCCTCCTCCTCCTACTACTACTCTTCTGCTGCAGCTATTCCTCCTACTTACTGCTACTACTGCTTACTCATACAACTACTGCTGCTGCTACTATCACCTCTACTGCTCCATCACCACCACCTACAACAGGCCATGAGACAGGATAATAAGACATTAGACCCACTTGTAGCCTGCCATACGTAACCCACCCCCACTGGTGACCTACCACACCTAACGCACCCCCACTGGTGACCTACCACAGATAACGCACCCCCACTGGTGACCTACCACACCTAACCCACCCCCACTGGTGACCTACCACAGATAACGCACCCCCACTGGTGACCTACCACAGATAACGCACCCCCACTGGTGACCTACCACACCTAACGCACCCCCACTGGTGACCTACCACAGATAACGCACCCCCACTGGTGACCTACCACACCTAACGCACCCCCACTGGTGACCTACTACAGATAACCCACCCCCACTGGTGACCTACCACATATAACCCACCCCCACTGGTGACCTACCACACATAACCCACCCCCACTGGTGACCTACCACACATAACCCACCCCCACTGGTGACCTACCACACATAACCCACCCCCACTGGTGACCTACCACACATAACCCACCCCCACTGGTGACCTACCACATATAACCCACCCCCACTGGTGACCTACCACACATAACCCACCCCCACTGGTGACCTACCACACATAACCCACCCCCACTGGTGACCTACCACACATAACCCACCCCCACTGGTGACCTACCACACCTAACGCACCCCCACTGGTGACCTACCACACATAACCCACCCCCACTGGTGACCTACCACACCTAACGCACCCCACTGGTGACCTACCACAGATAACCCACCCCCACTGGTGACCTACCACATATAACCCACCTCCATTGGTGATCTACCACACATAACCCACCACCACTGGTGAACTACCACACACAACCCACCTCCACTGGTGACCTACCACATATAACCCACCTCCACTGGTGACCTACTACACATAACCCACCTCCACTGGTGACCTATAACATATAACCCACCCCCACTGGTGACCTACCACACATAACCCACCCCCACTAGTAACCTACCACATATAACCCACCTCCACTGGTGACCTACCACACATAACCCACCCCCACTGGTGACCTACCACATATAACCCACCTCCACTGGTGACCTACCACACATAACCCACCACCACTTGTGACCTACCACACACAACCCACCTCCACTGGTGACCTACCACACATAACCAACCTCCACTGCTGACCTACCACACATAACCCACCTCCACTGGTGACCTACCACACATAACCCACCCCCACTGGTGACCTACGACACATAACCCACCCCCACTGGTGACCTACGACACATAACCCACCCCCACTGGTGACCTACCACACATAACCCACCCCCACTGGTGACCTACCACACATAACCCACCTCTACTGGTGACCTACCACACATAACCCACCCCCCACTGGTGACCTACCACACATAACCGACCCCCACTGGTGACCTACCACACATAACCCACCTCCACTGGTGACCTACCACACATAACCCACCCCCACTGGTGACCTACCACACATAACCCACCCCCACTGGTGACCTAACACACATAACCCACCTCCACTGGTGACGTACCGCACTACCCCACCTCTACTGGTGACCTACCACACTAACCCACCCCCAATTGTGATAATTGCTATCCACAGCACCAACAACAGGTGGCGGCGGCGGTAGAGCGGGCCAAGCAGGTGACCATGCAGGAGCTTAACGCCATTATAGGGGTATGTAGAAGCTGCGTGTACTTGTACCTCTTCTTCCCTGCCATTGGTCTGGGAGTAATGAAGTAACTTCCTCCTCCCCCCCCCCCCCGAATAATTTGTGATGTTTCCTTGAAGTCATAATGTACAATGCGTCTGCCTCAGTGACGAGGAACCCGCATACAAGTTAAGCGGACCTGAAACATGGATGTGTACGCAAGATTCAAATTTAAGACCAGTGAACAAAACTGGACAAACAACCAGAACTTTCCGCTGGAGCTTACAACCGTTGAACGCTAAGATGGATTGTTCTTCTATCTCGGCACTCTGTCCAGCTGTCTCGGCACTCTGTCCATGGCACTGGCCTGTTGTCTCGGCACTCTGTTCAGCTGTCTCGGCACTCTGTCCAGGGCACTGGCCTGCTGTCTCGGCACTCTGTCCACGGCACTAACCTGCTGTCTCGGCACTCTGTCCAGGGCACTGACCTGCTGTCTCGGCACTCTGTCCAGGGCACTAGCCTGCTGTCTCGGCACTCTGTCCAGGGCACTGACCTGCTGTCTCGGCACTCTGTCCAGGGCACTGGCCTGCTGTCTCGGCACTCTGTCCAGGGCACTGACCTGCTGTCTCGGCACTCTGTCCAGGGCACTGGCCTGCTGTCTCGGCACTAGCCTGCTGTCTCGGCACTCTGTCCAGGGCACTAGCCTGCTGTCTCGGCACTCTGTCCAGGGCACTGGCCTGCTATCTCGGCACTCTGTCCAGGGCACTGGCATGCTGTCTCGGCACTCTGTCCAGGGCACTGACCTGCTCTCTCGGCACTCTGTCCAGGGCACTGGCCTGCCTATCTCGGCACTCTGTCCTCGGCACTGTGTCACAGGCACTGACCTGCTGTCTCGGCACTCTCGGGCACTCTGCTGTCAGGGCACTGTCCAGGGCACTGACCTGCTGTCTCGGCACTCTGTCCAGGGCACTGACCTGCTGTCTCGGTGACTAGATAGACAACGCAGGAACCAGCACCCACCTCTCCCCTCCCCAGAAATGTGTTTGTTTCGAATTCGCTCGTGATCCGGAGGACAATCCTGTCTCTGAAAATAGGTTCTAGAAAGTGTTCAGGTGGCTGCAGGCACAACGAGACGCCGGACACGCAGTACTATTCTGTAGACTAAGGTTCTAGAAAGTGTTCAGGTGGCTGCAGGCACAACAGAGACGCCAGACACGCAGTACTATTCTGTAGACTAAGGTTCTAGAAAGTGTTCAGGTGGCTGCAGGCACAACAGAGACACCACACACGCAGTACTATTCTGTAGACTAAGGTTCTAGAAAGTGTTCAGGTGGCTGCAGGCACAACAGAGACGCCAGACACGCAGTACTATTCTGTAGACTAAGGTTCTAGAAAGTGTTCAGGTGGCTGCAGGCACAACAGAGACGCCACACACGCAGTACTATTCTGTAGACTAAGGTTCTAGAAAGTGTTCAGGTGGCTGCAGGCACAACAGAGACGCCACACACGCAGTACTATTCTGAAGACTTAGGATATAGTCGAGGTCACTACCTGCTGCGTCATCACAGTTCTCCGATTGCAAACGGCAGGCTGGATTTGGTCTCGTCTGCCTCATTTGTCTGCCCTATTTCACCATGTTCTGTGAGTGAAATCAGAGTCTGCATATATGTTAATCTGCTGCCTGTGATGGTCTAAGGCAGCCCCACATGTTCCTACTACCACAAGAAATGCCGCTGCAGCGACCATGCTCCCGGCCAAACACCCTACAACAACATTAAACACACTGGCATGAAAGCAGCTCCAATTTCGCCATTTTATCTTCAAAAAGTCCCCCGCATGCATAAAGGTCGAAGGTGAGTTGTTTCTTTCTTCTGCTCACGTGTTTTATCCGCACTGTCGTTTCAAAAGAGAAAAATAATGATACACTGACGCGGGAAATACGGGTGAGGGGATCAAGTATCTTCAGGAACCGTTTGCTTGACGTTGGCTCCCCGGCCACACCGCACCCGGCCACCCACCGTAGGAAAACTATGGCCAGTAACAGAGCTTTGAGAAGACAGCATGAACGGCTGGTGTAGTCAGGCCAGCAGGAAAACGTCATTAGAGATCAGAATGTCCTACTTTGGGGAGAAGGGCGTAGTGGAACAGTATACAGCTGCTTTGTACTTGAGGATAGAAGGTCAAGCTCTAGTGCGCTGTTGAAGAACTGTGGTCTCAGATAGCGACTCTAGTGCGCCGTTGAAGAACTGTGGTCTCAGATAGCGACTCTAGTGCGCCGTTGGAGAACTCTGCTCTTAGAGAGTTACTCTAGTTGAAGAACTGTGATCTCGAAATAGTGCGACTCTGGTCAGTGCGCCGTTGGAGAACTCTGCTCTTAGAGAGTTACTCTAGTGCGCTGCTGGAGAACTGTGATTTCAGAGAGCGACTCTAGTGCGCCGTTGGAGAACTCTGGTCTCAGATAACGACTGTGGTGCGCTGTTGGACAACTGTGATCTTAGAGAGCGACTGTAGTGCACTGCTGGAGAACTGTAATCTTAGAGAGCTACTCTAGTGCGCTGCTGGAGAACTGTGATCTTAGAGAGTTACTCTAGTGCACTGCTGTAGAACTGTGATCTTAGAGAGTTACTCTAGTGCTCTGTTGGAGAACTGTGATCTTAGAGAGTTACTCTAGTGCGCTGCTGGAGAACTGTGATCTTAGAGAGTTACTCTAGTGCGCTGTTGTAGAACTGATCTTAGAGAGTTACTCTAGTGCGCTGCTGTAGAACTGTGATCTTAGAGAGTTACTCTAGTGTGCTGTTGTAGAACTGTGATCTTAGAGAGTTACTCTAGTGCGCTGCTGTAGAACTGTGATCTTAGAGAGTTACTCTAGTGCACTGCTGTAGAACTGTGATCTTAGAGAGTTACTCTAGTGCGCTGTTGTAGAACTGTGATCTTAGAGAGTTACTCTAGTGCACTGTTGTAGAACTGTGATCTTAGAGAGTTACTCTAGTGTGCTGTTGGAGAGACTGTGATCTACTCTAGTGCGCTGTTGTAGAACTGTGATCTTAGAGAGTTACTCTAGTGCACTGTTGTAGAACTGTGATCTTAGAGAGTTACTCTAGTGCACTGTTGTAGAACTGTGATCTTAGAGAGTTACTCTAGTGCACTGTTGGAGAACTGTGATCTTAGAGAGTTACTCTAGTGCTCTGTTGGAGAACTGTGATCTTAGAGAGTTACTCTAGTGCGCTGTTGGAGAACTGTGATCTTAGAGAGTTACTCTAGTGCACTGTTGGAGAACTGTGATCTTAGAGAGTTACTCTAGTGCACTGCTGTAGAACTGTGATCTTAGAGAGTTACTCTAGTGCGCTGTGCGCTGTTGTAGAACTGTGATCTTAGAGAGTTACTCTAGTGCACTGTTGTAGAACTGTGATCTTAGAGAGTTACTCTAGTGCGCTGTTGGAGAACTGTGATCTTAGAGAGTTACTCTAGTGCGCTGTTGTAGAACTGTGATCTTAGAGAGTTACTCTAGTGCGCTGTTGTAGAACTGTGATCTTAGAGAGTTACTCTAGTGCGCTGTTGGAGAACTGTGATCTTAGAGAGTTACTCTAGTGCGCTGTTGTAGAACTGATCTTAGAGAGTTACTCTAGTGCGCTGCTGTAGAACTGTGATCTTAGAGAGTTACTCTAGTGCGCTGTTGTAGAACTGTGATCTTAGAGAGTTACTCTAGTGCGCTGCTGTAGAACTGTGATCTTAGAGAGTTACTCTAGTGCGCTGTTGTAGAACTGTGATCTTAGAGAGTTACTCTAGTGCGCTGTTGTAGAACTGTGATCTTAGAGAGTTACTCTAGTGCGCTGTTGTAGAACTGTGATCTTAGAGAGTTACTCTAGTGCGCTGTTGTGTAGAACTGTGATCTTAGAGAGTTACTCTAGTGCGCTGCTGTAGAAAACTGTGATCTTAGAGAGTTACTCTAGTGCGCTGTTGTAGAACTGTGATCTTAGAGAGTTACTCTAGTGCGCTGTTGTAGAACTGTGATCTTAGAGAGTTACTCTAGTGCGCTGTGCGCTGTAGAACTGTGATCTTAGAGAGTTACTCTAGTGCACTGTTGTAGAACTGTGATCTTAGAGAGTTACTCTAGTGCGCTGTTGTAGAACTGTGATCTTAGAGAGTGACTCTAGTGCGCTGTTGTAGAACTGTGATCTTAGAGAGTTACTCTAGTGTGCTGTTGTAGAACTGTGATCTTAGAGAGTTACTCTAGTGCGCTGTTGTAGAACTGTGATCTTAGAGAGTTACTCTAGTGCGAGTTACTCTAGAGTTACTCTAGTAGAACTGTAGATGTGATCTTAGAGAGTTACTCTAGTGCTAGTGTGCTGTTGATAGAACTGTGATCTTAGAGAGCGACTTTAGTGCGCTGTTGTAGAACTGTGATCTTAGAGAGCGACTCTAGTGCGCTGCTGGAGAACTGTGATCTTAGAGAGTTGCTCTAGTGTGCTGCTGTAGAACTGTGATCTTAGAGAGTTACTCTAGTGTGCTGTTGTAGAACTGTGATCTTAGAGAGTTACTCTAGTGTGCTGTTGGAGAACTGTGATCTTAGAGAGTTTTGTACTCTAGTGCGCTGTTGTTTGTAGAACTGATCTTAGAGAGTGGTCTAGTGAAAGAACTGTGATCTTAGAGAGTTACTCTCTAGAACTGTGATCTTAGAGAGTAACTCTAGTTGCTGTTGAACTGTGGTCTTAGAGAGTTACTCTAGTGTTAGACCTGTGATCTTAAGAGTTACTCTAGTGTGCTGTGAAACTGTGAATTTCTATCATTGTTGTAGAGTTTTAGAGAGTTACTTAGTGTGCTGTTCTAGAACTGTGATCTTAGAGACAGTTAGTGGTGTTGTAGAACTGTGATCTTGGGACGAGTCTAGTGCGCTGCTGGAGGCACTGCTCTAGTGTGTGTTGCTGTATTCCGGTTCGGATTGATCGAACTCTAGTGTCTTTGGAGAACTGTGATCTGAGAGTTACTCTAGTAAATGTTTGTCAACTCTTGAAAGCTGCTGCTTTCATGCCACTTACATGGCAATCGTGTTAGAACTTAACGGCGTGATTTAAAACAGATTCATTCAGAACACCGTTTACATAGCGTCACTTAAAACACCATTTACACAGCGTCAGTTAAAACACCATTTAAACAGCATCACTCAAAACACCGTTTATATAGCGTCACTTGAAACACCATTTACACGGCGTCAATTAAAACACCATTTAAACAGCATCATTCAAAACACCGTTTATATAGCGTCAGTTAAAACCATTTAAACAGCATCATTCAAAACACCGTTTATATAGCGTCAGTTAAAACACCATCACTTAAAACACTGTTTACATAGCGTCAGTTAAAACACCATCACTTAAAACACTGTTTACATAGCGTCAGTTAAAACACCATCACTTAAAACACTGTTTACATAGCGTCAGTTAAAACACCATCACTTAAAACACTGTTTACATAGCGTCAGTTAAAACACCATCACTTAAAACACTGTTTACATAGCGTCAGTTAAAACACCAGCACTTAGAACACTGTTTACATAGCGTCAGTTAAAACACCATTTACAGGGCGACATTTAAAACATCATTTAAACAGCATCACTTAAAACACTGTTTACATAGTGTCAGTTAAAACACCATTTACACGGCGACAGTTAAAACATCATTTAAACAGCATCACTTAAAACGCTGTTTACATAGCGTCAGTTAAAACGCTATTTATATAAAGAATAACCTGCCTTTAGGAGGCGGAGAAATGGGTCCCTAAATTTGTGTGTCTTACCAACGTTCATGGGCACACGAGTGAGTTGCAGGGAGATAATTCGTGGCCGTGAATATCTTTCTGTCGAAGACGCCTTTGTTCTGGTTCTGTGCTTGGCCAGTTGAGTTCATCCAATCATGAGTTCATTGTGGGCACGTGACAAGTCTGGAACACACCCCTGGTGGTTGGGGGAACTGAGTATCGTATCCCGGAGCTACTTTATCGCGACAGTGTGGGGTGCAGGCACCCGGAGAAAACAGGTTGTGTGGGGCGCTGTCACGCTCGGCTGTTGAGAGAGAGAGAGAGAGAGAGAACGAACGAACGAACGAACGAACTTTATTTTCAAAGGGTCACAAATTGGGCACGCAGGCCCGTCTTACATTCGGTCCTTCCAAACACCCGTCTTTCACACTGCAGCTGTATTTTATCAATAAGCATGTTATATCAATATGATAAAATGCATATTATGAATATAAGAAAAGAGAGAAAAAAGAGAAAAAGCACAAAAGCATGAGTGGTAAAATGCATGCACACACACACCCACCCACTCACTTAAACACACCCACATACCTTCACACACACATAAACACACCCCATTCACCCACATACATACCTACATACCCACACAGACACGCACATTCCACACACAAACATACAGATATACACACACAGACACACCCATAGAAACAAATGCAGACACACAGAGACAGACATACGCGCACATACCCAATCACACACGCAGATACACACACAGACACACACACAAGCCGGCATACACACACACGCAGACACACACAGACACAAATGCACAAACACACGCAGACACATACACACACATATACACTAGGAGACACAAAAACACACACACACACAATCGCAGACACACACACACACGCTGATGCTCACGCAGACACGTACACGCAGACACACACATGCAGAAGCATACTCAGGCATTCATACACACAGGCACACGCACAGATACACGCACCCACATACACACACACGCAAACACATTCGCAGACATATATATACACAGGCACACACACATGTAGACACATCCAGAGACATCACACACAGAGATACACACAGACATATACACACATACACACACAGAGACATACACAGATATACACACACAGATACGCGCATATACACAAGCATTCACGCAGACACACACATACAGGCACATACAAAGACACACACACAAACACGACAGAGACACACACATACAAACACACACGCAGACAAACACACAGCCACATACACGTAGAACACACATACAAGCAAACACACACATAGACACATGTAGACACAGATACACATACAGACAGTCCTACACGCGCAAACACACACGTACACCCAAGCAAACAAACACAGACACACATGTATAGATACACACCCACAGACACACAGTACAAATATCCTTACACACGGAGACGTACGTATACACAGGCATTCACACCAACACACATATACACACATGCACATACCAACACACACACGCAACAAAGACACACACACAGCTACATACTTATTAGAACACACAGACACGCAAGCACATTTACAGGCACACGCAGACACACACAGATACACATGTAGACACATACACACACAGTCATTCACACACACGCACAAACACACACTCATACACAAACACACACACATACACAAACACACATATATAGATACACACACAGACATACAATACTAACACACGCAGACACAAAGATACACACAAACACAGACACATACACAGAGACGCACACGCAAACGCACAGGCAGTCATGCACACGTAGACACACTTGCATACATACACACAAACACAGACAATCGCTCACAGACATATACACACAGACACAGACACACAGAAGACACGCATGCAGACACTCACACACACATGACACACAGAAATATAACAAAGCGCACGCACACACAAACAAACACAACAGACACGTAGACACAGACACGCCTACACAGAGACATAATCACACACAATCCCACAGACACACACAGTCACACGCACATGTAGACATACAGGCTCACATACACGCATTCACGCAGCAATTTATACAATTACCGATACACACACTCATACATACACAAACACGCCTACACATACACACATACCCCCGTGTGGGTTCCGGGACCCATTGTGGGGAAAACAAGAATAGACCCACTGCCTCCCCAAAAGCATGTCGTAAGAGTCGACTAATTGGGGAGCTTCCTTTGAAGTCCGAGTGCATCTGCCGGAGAGGAGAGGAACCAACAGTCTGTATTCAAGAGAATGAGATCTGTAAAACTGATGCACACGCAACACTCAGGTTCTGGAGCAGGACTGCAGTTCAGTAGTGGACGAGCAACCAGAACCTTCCGCCAGAGTTTACAGCTGGCGAACGCGAAGAAGAAGAAGATACACACATACATACCACACATTTACGTGCCACACATATATACATATCGTTTACAGAGTATATATATATATATAATAATATATATATATATATATCTATATTGACACCCAGCAGGACTGCAGCCCCCGATCCCGCCGGCCTCAAGTGGGTCTGGATTTCTCGGCTTTGCTCAAGGAGTTTTCCACATGCCCCAGGGCCTGGCTGCTCTCAAAGAAGACAAAGGTGAGAATGCCAGATTTCCTCTGTAAAAAATCTGCTGAGACCAAATTGACATTGCCTGTGCGTGTTGTAAACAGTTTGCTTTGAGTTTTATGGTGCCTGTTCAACTTGTGATGAGTCGTTTGGTTTGATACTTGTGCTTCTGTCTTGTTTCTTCCTGTAGGGAGTTGGTGATGGTTGCGACAGAACCTGATTTTTTTTCCTCCAAAATATCGTTAATTTTTTACAATTTCTGTTGTTTTGTTTGGCTTTTCTGTTTACTTCTGTGATTTTGGCCCATATTTCCGTCTGTGTGAGAGTTAGCTGATTGGTTTTTCTCAGCAGACATGTCGCTCTGACTATCCATCTACCCATCTAACTACCCATCTACCCCTCTAACTACCTACCGTTCTGTCAGTCCAGGCATACATGTATCTATAATTATGCCCGGCTCTCTAGCGAAGTTAGTTAAACCTGACTTTCGCGGCGGCGGCCGGGTGACAAACTCTTTGTGGTCCGGGTTCACTCCCGGGGGTAGGCAGAAAAGCCACATTTCTCCCAGATTAACGGTACCTATAATGGAATCAAGGTCGAAGGGTTGCGATATCCATAGTACTGAGCCAAAGGGTTTACAACTCATGGTTTCTGGATACGTTAAAAAAAAAAAATCTATAATTATGTCTGTCATTTGATGGCTCTGTGTATCAGAGCTCAATGATAATTTATGTATCTGTCTCCTAGTTAGTGCATTTGTTTGTCTCTACCATATTGTCTAATATCCCCACCGAGTCTGGTATCAGGTGCCATCTCCTCAACAAAGGGCTGCCTGCAGTGCAGTCCTCAGCTCTGTGTCTTCTCCTGTTGTTGTTGACAATATTTCAGGCTATTTAATGTACTGTCTGATTTCTATTTTCTTGCTGTCATGATCTATAACGTGTCTAAGATCAGACAAACTTGTTTATAATGTCTGTGCTTGTATGTGAGAGCATGTATGTCTTTGTCTGTTGGTTAGTTGATTGGGTTTGGTGTAGCCCCCCCCCCTCCCCCCCCCCCCCATATTAACACCCTCTTTCTTAGACAGTTGTTGCTTTATAGTAATTTACATTTGGGTTTGAAGGCATTAAATTGAGTTCTTTATCTTCTTTGCATTTGGTTTCATATGTTCGGATCAGACCATCAGGTGGGTTGCCTCTATGAACTCCCGTGTCAGCAGCAGGTCCTTCATGTTTCCCCATAACTAGGCTCTGCACACTCTTGAGGCCAGGTTTTTCTTTTTTGTTTTACCTATAGTCGGCAGGCCTGCAGAATGTGCTCAGATGTTTGTGTATAATGTTTTCTATTGAGCCTGCGGTGTCCTGTTCTTAGAGGGACAATTGTTGTTTAATGTTTTCTGTTGAGTCTGTTGATAGATTAATTAAGGACCTCAAATATTAAATTGACAAAAGGTTGAATATTTAGTTAGTGTAGACTGGATAATGAGCGAAGAAGTCAGAGCTAAGATGGGTTTGATATATGGGGAAAGATGGGCCTACAACAACACTACACAGTTGTCTAACTACACACACATGCAAATATTTAACACAGTACAATTATTTGACACAGTTGTGTACTTGATAAAAACATAAGAAGGTTTGATGCAGTAGTGCACTCCACACATACAACTGTTTTGCCACAGTGCTGTACTCTACGCAGACCTACATACCATTGTGAACTCGAGACAGACATTAAGCAGGTGTGATTTGGTGTATGAGTGAAGATGTTGATTGTAAGCTGGAGCTGGCGCCTGGAATCAGATGAAATGTTTGATTCAGTCACAGACCCCAGAAAATGCTGTGCCACTCTCATCAGCCTAGGTGGACTTGTGGTGTTGTTTCTGCTTTCCATGGAAGCCTGCATCAAAATGCTGGCATTAATGTGGATTATGTTGTTTGTTTCAGGAGCTGATGAGAAGCATGTGAGTATATTCATTGTTCATCTGTGCAGTTTTTTCATCTCAGGTTTTTTTTTACACTACACTGACATATTTTTTATTTAAGGTATTTCCACTCTTTCATTGAAAGTTGATTTAGAAACATAAATATTCCTGAGATAAAGAATAAAAAGCCTTTAAAAAATATTTCTGCGATCATTTCTCTGTCTGTCTCTCTCAAGCAGACATGTACAGTCATTGTTTGTTTGTGTAACTGATTCTGGCTGTGCATTGTTTTGCCTTTATATTACTGGTTGCTCATTAGGAAAACAGACTGCAGCCTAGATCTGTCTGCCATAGAAAACTGTCTGAGGAAGGTCAGTATGGAACTGACTACCCCGTACCATAGAAAACTGTCTGAGGAAGGTCGGTATGGGACTGACTACCCCGTACCATAGAAAACTGTCTGAGGAAGGTCGGTATGGGACTGACTACCCCGTACCATAGAAAGTCTGAGGAAGGTCAGTATGGGACTGACTACCCCGTACCATAGTAAACTGACTGAGGAAGTTCGGTATAAGACTGACTACCCCGTACCATAGAAAACTGTCTGAGGAAGTTCGGTATAAGACTGACTACCCCGTACCATAGAAAACAGTCTGAGGAAGTTCGGTATAAGACTGACTACCCCGTACCATAGAAAACAGTCTGAGGAAGTTCGGTATAAGACTGACTACCCCGTACCATAGTAAACTGACTGAGGAAGTTCGGTATAAGACTGACTACCCCGTACCATAGAAAACAGTTTGAGGAAGTTCGGTATGGAACTGACTACCCCGTACCATAGAAAGTCTGAGGAAGTTCGGTATAAGACTGACTACCCCGTACCATAGAAACTCTGAGGAAGTTCGTTTTAAGACTGACTACCTCGTACCATAGAAAACTGTCTGAGGAAGTTCGTTTTAAGACTGACTACCTCGTACCATAGAAAACTGTCTGAGGAAGTTCGTTTTAAGACTGACTACCCCGTACCATAGAAAACTGTCTGAGGAAGGTCGGTATGGGACTGATTACCATAGAAAACTGTCTGAGGAAGGTCGGTATGGGACTGATTACCATAGAAAACTGAGCTACAGTGTGAATTCTTCTTTCCTGTTTTTTTTTGTTTTGTTGCCCTACTGCTTATGCCATAAGATTTACTTGCCTGTCGTTTGCTGGTTGCATAGCTTGTGTTAATGCCACATTGTGTTTCTGTAGTGTCTCTTTTACTCCACCTATCTCTTTCTTGATTCGTTCTTTTGTTTGTTCGGGTCTCTTGCCTTGTAGCCAGATGTTTTCATGTAGTACATACTAGCAGCTGGCTGATTTGGTTCCATTCTGACAATATCAATGTTTTTCAAAGGGCACTATGGGCTGGCTGAAAGTTTCTGATACATTACTGCTTCCTGTTGTTCTCATGGGTTGCTGGTTACTCAAGCATGTCAATTAGACAGGAGCAGATCCCTGAAAACACATTCCGCTGTATGACACAGGGCAGCCCTGCGTGAAATATTCATCTCTTCATTTCAGTGTGGGGATGAAGGGATAATGCTTGATTGGGTGAATGACTGACTGACTGATGTTCAAGCCCACTTGGACAAACGAACAAACTTTTTCTTTCAAAGGGTCACCAATTGATCATGCAGGCCCATCTTCCATTTAACCCTTTCAAGCACCCATCTTTCCCACATCTTTCTTTCACACATCTTTCACACATCTTTCAACATCATTCACACAGCAGTTGACCAAACAAAAAGTGTTAAACACCTGGTGAAACAAAATGCAACCATTTGGATGAGAATCACTTGGGCACAGTTTCCAGAAACCACTTTCAAGCCGTATGTTTAGGGCCCCTGACAACAGCCGGGATGGGTCTTTCAAATAACAAACAGTTCTTTCTGTCCCACATTGGGATGGGCATTATAGATAAATGATTCAGAGATGAAGAAGAAATAAAATATAGTTTTAGTATTGTTGCATTTGTTTGGAACCTGCACTGTCATCTGACTGACTGAGGTTCAACTCCACCAGGCCATCACACCGAGCGACAAACACAGGTGATACAAAGTGCCACCATTTGGATGAGGATCACCTGGTTTAGGTCCCAGAAACACTCTTCAACCCATGGGTTGGGTTAAATTAGGGTCCCCGGCAATAGCCAGGGTGGTGCTTTAACACAAATTATTATTATTCTGCACTGACATTGCAAGCTATTTTCCAGTAAAGGGTACAGGCCAACAACTCTTTCTGTGTCAATTCTCCTTTCCCCCTCCCTCCCACATACACATATACATGTTATGAGAAGGGGGGAAATGGAACATGTGACCACTGGAAAGATCTGTGGAGGAAGGGATAGGGGAAGACAACGAGAGAAGATGTTGCATGGCATAGAGGTGTGTCAGCACACCAACTGATACATGCTGCAGGAGATCGCGGATTGTGGAGAGGCATGATCGCCCACGCCAGTCGGCAAGGCACTTAATGATGATGATACATGTTTGAGCTCATTTCATAATTGTCAGTTGGCTGTAGCATGTTTACATTACCTGGCTTGTTTACATTGACATGAAGTCTGAGGTCTCTCCATTACAAGTTGTTTCCCTTGAGGGGATCATGGCGTCCGACATGCAGCAGACATTTCTCCTTGTGTACTCTTAATTATGATACGAACTTGAAGAGTTCCTCTCCTTTCACAAGAACTGTCTTTGTTTATTTATCATTGTCTCAGGCAATGAAACTAGTAATTATTTCTGTGTTGCTAAATAACACGTCTCTTCCCCAATCTTTTCTGTCTTGTAGCTTTAATAATCAGATTTTCAGCTGTGTCTTATCTCCCCTGTCACGAATGCTCCGGTCATTGTATCGTCATGTTTATTATGATGGGAACATAACATACTTAATAGATAAAAATACAATTGCTGTGTAAAAGATGAGTGTTTTGATGCGCAGAATGTGAGGCTGGCCTTTGTGCCAAATTTGTGACAGTTTGAAAATCAGTTTGTTCATTGATAAGATGAATGTGGGAACTCTATCAGGTCACTAGTTAGCCCACATTGTGAAACCAATGAGCATACTGCGCTTTTTTGCTGCAGGGACACTTTCCACCTTTCTGTTTCTGTTGCAAGATTCACGCTTGTCTCCATCAGCTTCATCCTTGGAGTCGTGTACCTCAGGTCTCTCTCTGTTTGTCTCAGTCTCTCTCTCTCTCTGTCTCAGTCTGTCTGTCTCTCTCTGTTTGTCTGTCTCAGTCTCTCTGTCTCTCTCTGTTTGTCTGTCTCAGTCTCTCTCTCTCAAGCTCTCTGTTTGTCTCGGTCTCTCTGTCTCTCTCTCTCTGTCTCTCTCTCTCAATCTGTCTGTCTTTTTCTTTGTCTCTCTCATTTGTCTCGGTTTCTCTGTCTTTCTCTGTCTCTCTCTCTCTCTCTGTGTCTCTCTGTATCTCTCAATATCTCTCTCTCTCTCTCTCTCAATCTCTCACTCACTCATTCACTCACTCAGACATCCCCCCATCATTTTCACTATAATGGTCTTGCCCCTGGCTCTCTAGACTGTCTAGAAGTATGTTTCCTTTTCACCATGACGGTCATGTATCTTGCAGCCCGTTTGATCTCCCGGAGTCTTCCATTATCCTTAGCCTTGTAAAATTAGACTTTGATTCTCTGTGCATTCGTTTGTATCCTTCTGTCTTTCTTGTTGCTGGCAGTCAGTGTCTCACAGTCTGGGTTTGTTTATTCCATGCAGTCATTGCCTAATTAGGATCTGACCACATGCACGCACGCACACGCACACACACACACACATCACCCACCACCATCATCACCACCACCACCTCCTCCTTCTCTCTCTCTCTCTCTCTCTCTCTCTTTCTCTCTCTTTCTCTCTCTCTCTCTCTCTCTCTCTCTCTCTCTCTGAATATCTTCCAGAACCTCTATGAATTCGGTTGCAGTCTTTTTGATGCCAGAGAGCCTTCACCATGTCCGTTTTGTTATAAAGTAGCTCACCACACAGAGGAACGACAGCAACTAATCTATCTGGCGTATGGTGGAGAGCATACAGTAAGCTAACCAAAGTGTTTTCAGGGGTCAGAGGTCAAGTTGGCATTGTCCATCTGCTTCCTAAGGTCACTATCAATATTCTCTCATTGTAAAGTGTAGTTTTAGCTGGTTTCCATGACTGGAGAGGTTGTCACTAGGTGCATTGTGGGTATGACACACACCTGACACTAGACTGGTGAGCATTTGACTGTCCCAACTGGTCAGGCATGGCACATGATGAGGGTGATTGTCCATAAATGTTCTCTTGTTCACTTCTCCTTTGAGAAGGCCAGGTGACAAGAGAAAGCATTAATTAAGCATGAACTGTTGCTGTTGTACTCGGGAACCATTGCTAAATATATCTCTTTAAATCTGCAACTGAATCTTTCAGAGACGTTCTGCTTCTCCTCTAGACAGAGACAAATACAGACACCGGAGTAGGACACCGGAACATAGTGAGCTGTCAAAGAAGAGACGGGCAGAAGAAAAGGCAGCAGTAAGTGTCAATAGCTGTTTTTTGTTTTTTTAATTTAGCTAGGTGACTTATGAAGCTGAGATAATGGAAATGGCAGATGACAAAAGCTATATTGTTGTGCTGTTGATGTCTGTGTGTGTGAGTTTGTGTATGTGTAAAACCATGATTCTTCATTTGTGACAGTTTTCAACAGATGGTGACAGTTAATCTTCATCTTCTTCCCTGTTCACTGATCGTAAACTGCAGCAGAAAGTTCTGGTTGCTGATCCACCTCTGGACTTTAATCTTGTTCCATAACTTGAGTGTTGTGTGCACATACATTATACAGAATCTGACTTGTTTATATGCAGATTGTTGGTTTCTTGCCCCTCAGGCAGATGCACTCCGATTTTGAAGAAAGCCCCCAATTAGTTAACTCCTAGGATATGCTTGTTGGAGAAGTACCAATCTGTTCTCGCTTTCTTCCACTGTGGGACCCAGGAACCCACACGGGACACAGGAACCCACACGGGGATGTCAGTTAATGTGCTGACATATTTTCCTGCTGTGACACAAGTGTCAAACATCTTCTATTATTTTCTCTAATTACACTCCTCCCCCCCCCCCCCCACACACACACACACACTTTCCCGATATTTATATATGATGTCTTTGTATCTTAACTTTGTTCAAAACATTCAGGACGACCCATTTTGACTGTCCAGTAATTTGTAAACATTCTGGTGTCAATTCATATCTTGGAGGCCTCAAGGAATTATCCCCCTTGTTAACGAATAGTCACAAATCCACAACCATCTGTGACAATGGTTCTGTTTCTAACTTCTAGTGACAAGGATTTTTTGCCTAGACATTCCATATTGGATCAGATACATGTTAACTAACATTCTGGTGTCAATTCATATCTTGGAGGCCTCAAGGAATTATCCCCCTTGTTAACGAATAGTCACAAATCCACAACCATCTGTGACAATGGTTCTGTTTCTAACTTCTAGTGACAAGGATTTTTTGCCTAGACATTCCATATTGGATCAGATACATGTTAACTTCTCCTACTCTGTGTGATCATTTTCCATCCGTTATCCATGTGTCTACATACTTCAGTTTCTGTACTTGCACGTGTTAACACACACAACACACTAGTGTTAGTCTGACTACATTGTATAGCTCATTTACAAGATTGATTTGCTGTCAGTATGTTTTCAGGGTTTTTTTAAATGACTGAGATTTTTAGCATGCATATCTCTTGCACTGGGTCCCCTGTGTCTTTTACTCTGGGTCTCCTGTGTATTTTACTCTGGGTCTCCTTCTCTTTCACTCTGGGTCTCCTGTGTCTTTTACTGTGGGTCTCCTGTGTCTTTCACTCTGGGTCTCCTGTGTCTTGCACTCTGGGTCTCCGGTGTCTTGCACTCTGGGTCTTCTGTGTCTTTCACTCTGGGTCTCCTGTGTCTTTCACTCTGGGTCTCCTGTGTCTTTCACTCTGGGTCTCCAGTGTCTTTCACTCTGGGTCTCTTGTGTCTTTCACTCTGGGTCTCCAGTGTCTTTCACTCTGGGTCTCTTGTGTCTTTCACTCTGGGTCTCCAGTGTCTTTCACAGGGTCTCCTGTGTCTTTCACTCTAGGTCTCCTGTGTCTTTCACTCTTGGTCTCCTGTGAATTTCACTGGGTCTCCTGTGTCTTTCACTCTGGGTCTCTTTGTGTCTTTCACTTGGGGTCTCCTGTGTTTCTCACTTGGGTCTCTTGTGTCTTGCACTCTGGGTCTCCTGTGTCTTGCACTCTGGGTCTCCTGTGTTTCTCACTTGGGTCTCCTATGTCTTGCACTCTGTGTCTCCTGTGTCTTTCACTGGGTCTCCTATGTCCTGCACTCTGGGTCTCCTATGTCTTGCACTCTGGGTCTCCTATATCTTGCACTCTGGGTCTCCTATGTCTTGTATTCTGGGTCTCCTATGTCTTTCACTGGGTTTCCTATGTCTTGGACTCAGGGTCTCCTGTGTTTCTCACTTGGGTCTCCTATGTCTTTCACTGGGTCTCCTGTGTTTCTCACTTGGGTCTCCTGTGTCTTTCACTGGGTCTCCTATGTCTTTCACTGGGTCTCCTGTGTCTTGCACTCTGTGTCTCCAATGTCTTGCACTCTGGGTCTCCTATTTCTTGCACTCTGTGTCTCCAGTGTTTCTCACTTGGGTCTCCTATGTCTTGCACTCTAGGTCTCCTGTGTCTTTCACTGGGTCTCCTATGTCTTGCACTCTGGGTCTCCTGTGTCTTTCACTGGGTCTCCTATGTCTTGCACTCTGGGTCTCTTTGTGTCTTTCACTTTGGGTCTCCTGTGTTTCTCACTTGGGTCTCTTGTGTCTTGCACTCTGGGTCTCCTGTGTCTTGCACTCTGTGTCTCCAGTGTTTCTCACTTGGGTCTCCTATGTCTTGCACTCTGTGTCTCCAGTGTTTCTCACTTGGGTCTCCTATGTCTTGCACTCTGGGTCTCCTGTGTCTTTCACTGGGTCTCCTGTGTCTTTCACAGGGTCTCCTATGTCTTTCACTGGGTCTCCTATGTCTTTCACTGGGTCTCCTATGTCTTGCACTCTGTGTCTCCAGTGTTTCTCACTTGGGTCTCCTATGTCTTGCACTCTAGGTCTCCTATGTCTTTCAAACTGTCTCCTATGTCTTGCACTCCGGGGGCAGTTCATGTTAGAAACTGGTGATTCTTGTAAAACGTTTCCAACCCTCAGCTTGGATTTGAACCCAACAGCTGAAACTTTTCAGCCATGTTGCATGCATAATGAAGAGTATCTATGCCATGTCCTATGTAGTTCACAGCATATACTTGATTTCTTTGATTCAGGGTGTGACTTTCAGTTTCACATATGAGGCACATCTACTTTCTTTTCTTTCTCTCAAACATTTAGTTCTTTATCTTCTTTGCATTTGGTTTCATATGCTCAGATCAGACCATCAGGTGGGCTGCCTCTATGAACTCACATGTCAGCAGCAGGTCCTTCAAAGTTCACCATAACCTGCTCTGCACACTTTGCTCTTAAGGCCAGGTTTCTCTTTTGAGTTTTACCTATATTTGGCAGGCCTGCAGAATGTGCTCAGATGTTTGTGTTTAATGTGTTCTGTTGAGCCTGACGTGTCCTGTTTTTAGACGGACAGTTGTTGTATTAATGTTTTCTATTGAGCCTGTGGTGTCCTGTTCTTAGATGGACAGTTCTTGTATAATATTTTCTGTTGAGCTTGCAGTGTCCTGTTCTTAGAGGGACACAAGAAGGGTGTGACGATGAATGCATGTAGGGTATGATGATGAATGCACGTAATGTGTGACAATGAATGCATGTAGGGTGTGACAATGAGTGCATGTAGGGTGTGACAATGAGTGCATGTAGGGTGTGACAATGAGTGCATGTAGGGTGTGACAATGAATGCATGTAGGGTGTGACAATGAATGCATGTAGGGTGTGACAATGAGTGCATGTAGGGTGTGACAATGAATGCATGTAGGGTGTGACAATGAATGCATGTAGGTTGTGACAATGAGTGCATGTTGGGTGTGACAATGAATGCACATAATGTGTGACAATGAATGCATGTAGGTTGTGACAATGAGTGCATGTAGGGTGTGACAATGAGTGCATGTAGGGTGTGACAATGAGTGCATGTAGGGTGTGACAATGAATGCATGTAGGGTGTGACAATGAGTGCATGTAGGGTGTGACAATGAATGCATGTAGGGTGTGACAATGAATGCATGTAGGTTGTGACAATGAGTGCATGTAGGGTGTGACAATGAGTGCATGTAGGGTGTGACAATGAATGCATGTAGGGTGTGACAATGAATGCATGTAGGGTGTGACAATGAATGCATGTAGGTTGTGACAATGAGTGCATGTAGGGTGTGACAATGAATGCATGTAGGGTGTGACAATGAATGCATGTAGGGTGTGACAATGAATGCATGTAGGCTGTGACAATGAATACATGTAGGGTGTGACAGTGAATGCATGTAGGTTGTGACAATGAATGCATGTAGGGTGTGACAATGCATGTAGGGTGTGACAATGAATGCATGTAGGGTGTGACAATGAATGCATGTAGGGTGTGACAATGAATGCATGTAGGTTGTGACAATGAATGCATGTAGGGTGTGACAATGAATGCATGTAGGCTGTGACAATGAATGCATGTAGGTTGTGACAATGAATGCATGTAGGCTGTGACAATGAATGCATGTAGGTTGTGACAATGAATGCATGTAGGGTGTGACAATGAATGCATGTAGGGTGTGACAATGAATGCATGTAGGGTGTGACAATGAATGCATGTAGGCTGTGACAATGAATGCATGTAGGCTGTGACAATGAATGCATGTAGGGTGTGACAATGAATGCATGTAGGTTGTGACAATGAATGCATGTAGGTTGTGACGGTGAATGCATGTAGGGTGTGATGGTGAATGCATGTAGGGTGTGACGGTGAATGCATGTAGGGTGTGGTGTTTTTGCCTGGATAATGAGGCTCATGCTTTTGTTGTTTCCTTTTCTAGGAGAGTGATGGTGAAAAAAGTGACCAGGACCTCGTTGTTGATGTGAGTATTTAGCCATGGAAACATAACAGCTCCACATGTAGCCATGGAAACATAACAGCTCTACATGTAGCCTTGGAAATATAACAGCTCCACATGTAGCCATGGAAACATAACAGCTCCACGTGTAGCCATGGAAACAAAACAGCTCCACATGTAGCCATGGAAACATAACAGCTCCACATGTAGCCATAGAAACATAACAGCTTCACATGTAGCCATAGAAACATAACAGCCTCACATGTAGCCATAGAAACATAACAGCTTCACATGTAGCCATAGAAACATAACAGCTTCACATGTAGCCATAGAAACATAACAGCTTCACATGTAGCTATGGAAACAAAAGCGTTATTTGCAGCTGTGCATCACTTGTAGCCATGGAAATGTGACAGCATCATATGTAGCTATGCAAACATCAGATCATATTTAGCCATGCAAACATCACATCATATGTAGCCATGCAAACATCACATCATATGTAGCCATGTAAACATCAGCTTTAAATGTATCCAAATAAACATGGCATCATATGTAGCCATGCAAACATAATGACTGAATTGATATGTTGCTAACGGGTCGGAAATCACCAGCTGTTTATGCAAGCCCTTAAGTGGTACAACTCATGCATAATTCACACTTGAGGTATTGATCCTTGAGTCTCGCAGCTGCTGCAGTCATCTTGCCTCGGGGCAGCCAGTAGGTGTGATTTATAGTCTATCTCACAACCTTGTGATCGTTCATCAGTGGTGCAGACTTACAGTTTATTTCACAACCTTGTGATTATCCATCAGTGCCTCACATTTATAGTCTCCTTTCATAACCTTTGTGAGTTGTCATAAAAGACAGCCTTTATAGGAGAGGGATAGACTTACAAGAAAGCCATCAATCCTTAACTCAGGAATGCCAACAGACTGCTGAAGTGGCTCGACTATAATTTTATCCAAGGGTTTTGTCCCAGGATAGTATTATATAAGCAGACGGCAATTACTGTTTTGGGAACAAGGTTACAGGTGAAATTTCTCTGCCCTCTTCAACTAGAATTCATGTGTCGTCACCTGATTCACCCAGAAATCTCTTCCGAGTTCTTCTTCTTTCCCGGAGACACTTTCCTCCTAGCAATTTATAGATTCCTAAAATATGTTGCCTGCGGTATTAACTGTGAAGCTGATTGGGGAATTCTTAGGAAATTCAGTTTCTCTGAATTCATTCATACTTCTCAGCCATCTCATTTTCAGTTTCTTTGAGTTCATTCATACTTCTCAGCCATCTCATTTTCAATTTCTTTGAGTTCATTCATACTTCTCAGCCATCTCATTTTTAGTTTCTTTGAGTTCATTCATACTTCTCAGCCATCTCAATTTCAGTTTCTTTGAGTTCATTCATACTTCTCAGCCATCTCATTTTCAGTTTCTTTGAGTTCATTCATACTTTTCAGCCATCTCATTTTCAGTTTCTTTGAGTTCATTCATACTTCTCAACCATCTCATTTTTAGTTTCTTTGAGTTCATTCATACTTTTCAGCCATCTCATTTTCAGTTTCTTTGAGTTCATTCATACTTCTCAGTCATCTCATTTTTAGTTTCTTTGAGTTCATTCATACTTCTCAGCCATCTCATTTTTAGTTTCTTTGAGTTCATTCATACTTCTCAGCCATCTCATTTTTAGTTTCTTTGAGTTCATTCATACTTCTCAGCCATCTCATTTTTAGTTTCTTTGACTTCATTCATACTTTTCAGCCATCTCATTTTCAGTTTCTTTGAGTTCATTCATATTTCTCAGCCATCTTATTTTTAGTTTCTTTGAGTTCATTCATACTTCTCAGCCATCTCATTTTTAGTTTCTTTGACTTCATTCATACTTCTCAGCCATCTAATTTTCAGTTTCTTTGAGTTCATTCATACTTCTCAGCCATCTCATTTTCTATTGTTTATTTGTTTCAAATAAACTTCCCTCCGTTATTGAGGTGATCTATCTTTCTGGCGGGCAAGTCAGAGGGACATTCAAAATCACTTTATAAAATGAGTGTTCATCAGTGATGCAGATTTTTAGTCAATTTCACAACATTGTGATTGTCCATCAGTGATGCAGATTTATAGTCAATTTCACAACATTGTTATTATCCATCAGTGCTGCAGATTTATAATCTATTTCACAACATTGTGAGGGTCCCCCAGTGCTGCAAATTTATAGTCTATTTCACAACATTGTGAGGGTCACCCAGTTCTGCAGATGTATAGTCTATTTCACAACATTGTGAGAGTCCATCAGTGCTGCAGATTTTTAGTCTATTTCACAACGTTGTGATTGTCCATCAATGCTGCAGATTTAGTCTATTTCACAACTTTGTGATTGTCCATCAGTGATGCAAATTTATAGTCTATTTCACAACATTGTGATTGTCCATCAGTGGTGCAGATTTATAGTCTATTTAACAACATTGTGATTGTCCATCAGTGCTACAGATTTATAGTCTATTTCACAAGATTGTAAGGGTCCCACAGTGCTGCAGATTTATGTTCTATTTCACAACATTGTGATTGTCCATCAGTGATGCAGATTTATAGTTTATTTCACAACATTGTGAGGATTCCCCAGTGCTGCAAATTTATAGTCTATTTCACAACATTGTGAGAGTCCCCCCAGTGCTGCAGATGTATAGTCTATTTCACAACATTGTGATTGTCCATCAGTGCTGCAGATGTATAGGCTATTTCACAATGTTGTGATTGTCCATCAGTGCTGCAGATTTATAGTCTATTTCACAACATTGTGATTGTCCACCAGTGCTGCA
This sequence comes from Candidula unifasciata, assembly GCA_905116865.2. Classification (NCBI taxonomy): domain Eukaryota; kingdom Metazoa; phylum Mollusca; class Gastropoda; order Stylommatophora; family Geomitridae; genus Candidula; species Candidula unifasciata. The sequence goes on from CAJHNH020000022.1 coordinate 264,639, forward strand.
GATGTATAGTCTATTTCACAACATTGTGAGGGTCCCCCAGTGCTGCAAATTTATAATCTATTTCACAACATTGTGAGGGTCCATCAGTGCCGCGGATTTATAGTCTATTTCACAACATTGTGAGGGTCCATCAGTGCTGCAGATTTATAGTCTATTTCACAACATTGTGATTGTCCATCAGTGCTGCAGATTTATAGTCTATCTCGCAACCTTATGAGTGTCCATCAGTAGTGCAGATTTATAGTTTGTCTCACAACATTGTGAGTGTCCATCAGTGCCTCATAATGCCTTTATCTTATACAGTTCGCTGGGCATTAATCAGGTAGTAACATCTTTATTTCGTCACACACTCATCTAGTTTATAGTAACATTTTTTCTTGATTCACTAATCTAGTTTATAGTAAGTAAAAAATTTTTTTGCCAATACACTTACTTGTTGTGTTAAGTTATTTTTCTTTACATTTATCTTGTTTATAGTAACAGTTTAATCTTCCCATGCGCTTATTTAGTTTATGGTAACATTGGAATCTTTCCATACACTTATTCAGTTTATGGTAACATTTGAATCTTCCCATACACTTGTTTAGTTTATTGTAACAGTTGAATTTTCTCATACACTTATCTAGTTTATAGTAACGGTTTAATATTCTTGTACACTAATTTAGTTTGTAGTAACAGTTGAATTTGGGATATATGCTGTTGGCATTTAGTCAATCATTTTGTCTCTATCATTGCTGGTCGCTTGTATTTCCCAGAAACTGTCCTGTAATTTAATGTAGACTTGGTCAACTTAGAAACCCTGGTCAGAGTTGAAACAAATGCTCATCTTCAAGAGGATTTGAACATAGGACTGCAGGCAGATGTGCTAACCTTTGCTGCCCCACTGCGTGCGCACATAAACACACACAATGTACATCACATCATATTCAAATATGGAACCTGTTTTCTTGAGTGAATCATGAGGACTGTCAACATACAACACTCCGTATAGAGCCATAGGTGCTTTGATCTCTTCATCAAAAAGCTCCACAAGTTTACAGTGACTGATGACACCTGCTGACTGATTAAACATCTTGCCCTCTGTGAAAGATTAATTTCTTGCAGCTTCAAGTTGCATCGCTATTTCTCCCAGCCTGTTTTCTTTAGTCTGCTGAGGCATCCCCCTCACCCCCAAATCGTGCTTTGTTTGAAATGTATTTGAGATCCACAGGAAGAGGCTTGTCAAACACCAGACAATGATTGCAGTATAAACTGTTGTCTCTCACCTTTACTCAGAAAGATTCTTCTTGGCTCCCCCTCAAAAGTGTGTTTAACAGTCGTGTGGTTGTTTAAAGCTAGGCTGTGATGTCAACCTTTTGGCTCCACGCATCTGATTTCAGCAAACCCCTGACTAGTTTCCATTTGCAACATACTGGGGTGGGTGGGGGGGGGAGGGCCTGCAGATTTATCCCCTCCCCAAACAGACCCTTGACACTGTTTTGCATTCAAGGGAATGTGATGAGATGCCAAGACTTGACTTTTGCATATTGTAGCTCTTCAGTGTCAAGGTAAAGAAATACTGGCATCATCATTGTTGTTTCGGTGGCTTTTCAGGACAACACTTCCCCTGCCAATGGGGACATGTCTCCCAGAGAGAAGCATGCGCTCAAAGATGCGTTGAAAAAAGACCAGGACAGAGACAGAATCAGTCCACGAAGTGATGCTTCGTCCCATTCTAGTTCATCTTCAAAACCTAAAGAGGTAAGCACCATGACTTACTGTTGTCCTTTACGTCTTCTGACAGAGAGGAAATGCTCATAGTTAAATAGATCTTTTGAGAGAGCAGGTGCTGTTGGTTAAATAGATCTTTTGACAGAAAAGAGGTGCTGACAGTTAATTAGATCTTTTGACAGAGAGCAGGTGCTGTAGTTAAGTAAACTCTCTTGTCCTAGAGTAGGTGAGATGCGGTCAGATAGATCTGCTGTCAGAGTGCAGATTGGCACTACTTACACCTTGCTGCCTAAGATGCTGTAGAGTCTTAGACTGGTGTTGCTTTCAACAGTTTTCTTCTGTGGCTCTTGAGGGGATTCTCTGGTGACCCTGATACTCTCGGCTGCCCTCTGTCTCTGGTACACCTGCTGTCAGTCTGCATCAGTGTTACTTTATAAACTAAACATGCTTTTGTTTGTTTGAATAGAGAAAAAGGTAGAACGTACATGGATATGATCCCCCCAACCCCCACCACAGTTGTAGTCTTCTCTGTCCTATCATCACTGTGACAAAAAGTAATTGTCTCAGATATTTATGTTTTCTTTTTACTTGCCATTATCTTCTTAATTATGCTCAGCCCCCCCCCCCCCCCTTTCTATGGTATTTTCTTTGTTTTATCTTCTTCTTCTTCTCCTTTTTCTACTACTACTGCTGCTGCTTCTCCCCCTCTTGCTGCTGCTGCTGCTACATCATTGTTTTCTTCTTCGTCGTCGTCCTCTAATTCTTTTCACAGAAACAAATTTGTCTGTACCCAGTTTTTATAACCTTTGGATTGTTGTGGCAATAATATCTTCTTTTGTGCACAGAAAAAAAAACATAAAAGAAAGCTGAATGCATGATTGCCTTGGCATTATAGGGGGCAGAGATAATAGCTTGGGAGGGAAAAGGGTGGCAGACAGTCGCTGGCGGTGGGGCAGGGTGTTGAAATCAATATTAATTATCTGCAGCAAGTCAGTGACAAAGGCGTAGGCATGATTCCTGCACACTGATATTCAGGCTTCATTACCATGTGAACAGTGTTAATCTAGAGAGGGGAAGGGGAGGGTGGTGTCCACAGGGGAACTTACTGCTACTTCACAGTTGGCAAGGGAGACAAGATGGTGTTATAGGATGAAGGTGGTGATTAGAGGGAAGGGAATTAATCAGGGAACAGAATTAGGGGGATTGAGAGTGCGAGAGCTGGGGATTTTATTTGTTAATGGTGTTTGAAATTTTAATAATTTTCATTTGCATTATATTTCCGGCTTATTTGCTTCATAAAAAAACTGTAATATGGGGGGAAGGGGTAGCATCAGGTGGGAGGTGTGTGGCAGAGTTTAGGGACTGAAATGGCCAAACTAAATGTGCCTAAATGTTTATAGTCTAGTGTAGTGACTGTGCATCTGGGAGTGCAAGAAGACAAATAAGGAATAGCTGGGAGTGAATGAATAGCTGGAAGTCTTAGGGAATAAATGAGGAATAGCTGGGAGTGTTAGGGGACAAATGAGGAAAAGCTGGGAGTGTTAGGGGGAAAATGAGGAACAACTGAGAGTGTTAGGGGGAAATTGAGGAATAGCTGAGAGGGGGGAAATGAGGAATAGCTGGGAGTGTTAGGGAACAAATGAGGAATAGCTGGGAGTGTTAGGGGACAAATGTAGAATAGCTGGGAGTGTTAGGGGCAAATGAGGAATAGCTGGGAGTGTTAGAGGACAAATGAGGAATAGCTGGGAGTGCTACGGGACAAATGAGGAGTAGCTGGGAGTCTAAGCGGACAAATGAGGAATAGCTGGGAGTCTAAGGGGACAAATAAGGAATTGCTGGGAGTCTAAGGGGACAAATGAGGAGTAGCTGGAAGTCTAAGGGGACAAATGAGGAATAGCTGGGTGTGTTAGGGGACAAATGAGGAATAGCTGTGAGTGTTAGGGGACAAATGAGGAATAACTGGCAGTCAGGGGGAAAATGAGGAATAGCTGGGAGTGTTAGGGGACAAATGAGGAATAGCTGGGAGTGTTAGAGGACAAATGAGGAATAGCTGCTAGTGTTAGGGGACAAATGTAGAATAGCTGGGAGTGTTAGGGGCAAATGAGGAATAGCTGGGAGTGTTAGGGGACAAATGAGGAATAGCTAAGAGTGCTACGGGACAAATGAGGAGTAGCTGGGAGTCTAAGCGGACAAATGAGGAATAGCTGGGAGTCTAAGGGGACAAATAAGGAATTGCTGGGAGTCTAAGGGGACAAATGAGGAGTAGCTGGAAGTCTAAGGGGACAAATGAGGAATAGCTGGGAGTGTTAGGGGACAAATGAGGAATAGCTGTGAGTGTTAGGGGACAAATGAGGAATAACTGGCAGTCAGGGGGAAAATAAGGAATAGCTGGGAGTGTTAGGGGACAAATGAGGAATAGCTGGGAGTGTTACGGGACAAATAAGAAATAGATCGGAGTCTAAGGGGACAAATGAGGAATAACTGGGAGTCTATGAATAGCTGGAAGTCTTAGGGAATAAATGAGGAATAGCTGGGAGTGTTAGGGGACAAATGAGGAATAGCTGGGAGTGTTAGGGGACAAATGAGGAATAACTGGCAGTCAGGGGAAAAATTAGGAATAGCTGGGAGTGTTAGGAGACAAATGAGGAATAGCTGTTAGTGTTAGGGACATATGAGGAATAACTGGCAGTCAGGGGAAAAATGAGGAATAGCTGGGAGTGTTAGGGGACAAATGAGGAATAGCCCTGAGTGTTAGGGGACAAATGAGGAATAGATGGGAGTCAAGGGACAAATGAGGAATAGCTGGGAGTGTTAGGGGACAAATAAGGAAAAGCTGAGAGCGTTATGGGATAAATGAGGAATAGCTGGGAGTGTTAGGGGATAAATGAGGAATAGTCGAGAGTGTTAGGTGACAAATAAGGAATATCTGAGAGTGTTAGGGGATAAACGAGGAATAGCAATGAGTGTTAGGGGATAAATGAGGAATAGCTGGGAGTGTTAGGGGACAAATAAGGAATAGCTGAGAGTGTTAGGGGATAAATGAGGAATAGCTGGGAGTGTTAGGGAACAAATGAGGAATAGATGGGAGTGTTAGGGGACAAATAAGGAATAGCTGAGAGTGTTAGGGGATAAATGAGGAAAGCTGGGAGTGTTAGGGGATAAATGAGGAATAGATGGGAGTGTTAGGTGACAAATAAGGAATATCTGAGAATGTTAGGGCATAAATGAGGAATAGCAATGAGTGTTAGGGGATAAATGAGGAATAGCTGAGAGTGTTAGGTGATAAATGAGGCATAGCTGGGAGTGTTAGGGGACAAATAAGGAATAGCTGAGAGTGTTAGGGGACAAATAAGGAATAGCTGAGAGTGTAAGGGGATAAATGAGGAATAGCTGGGAGTGTTAGGGGATAAATGAGGAATAGCTGGGAGTGTTAGGGGACAAATAAGGAACAGCTGAGAGTGTTAGGGGACAAATGAGGAATAGCTGGGAGTGTTAGGGGATAATTAGCAGCTACAGCTGTTATGTTTCTGGTCTCCTCTGTTTTATTCTACCTAATACAATAACAGCCAGATGTCAGGAGGTGACAGAGCTCTGAAATCAGCTGCAGCCATGGTTACAGTCAGGCATGCCTCAGGGGACAGAGCTCTGAAATCAGCTGCAGCCAGGGTTACAGTCAGGCATGCCTCAGGGGACAGAGCTCTGAAATCAGCTGCAGCCAGGGTTACAGTCAGGCATGCCTCAGGAGACAGGAAATTATTGATCCTCTAGAATTCTTGAGACAGACATCTGGCAGAGTCTGATGCCTTGCTTTCCTCCGAGTCTTCTTGTCACTGCAGTGTCAATTATACATTAATGTGTGTGATGGGCCTGTAGCAGGCATCTTCAGTCACATCTGGTTGACTTGGCAAGCCCACTTTGATTTGTTAGATTAAATGAGGGGGTCAATAAAAAACAGTTGGAAATGAGGGGTTAATATTAACTTAAAATGAAAAGGTAATATAAGCACTTTTAAATGAAGGGGTTAATAAAACAGCTAGAAGTGAGAGGTTAACAATAGTTTGAAAAAAGTTTTTTTGGTTTTAAATTTGGCAGAGGGTTTAAAAAAAATGCTTTTTTTTGACAGGGCGCTCTGACATAGTTCAGGAACATCTGACATGGCTCAAGAAGATCTAACATGGTTCATGAACATCTGACATGGTTCAGGTCTATAATTTGACATCACCAATACTTGACAGGGAGCTTTGACATGGTTCAGGGAGATCTGACATGGTTTAGGGAGATCAGATACGGTTCAGGAAAATTTGATATGGTTCAGGGAGCTCTGACAGGATTCAGGGATATCTGACATGCTCAGGGAAGTCTGAAATGGTTCAGGTCTATAATGTGACATCACCACTACTTGACATGGAAATCTGACATGGTTCAGGGAAATTTGACTTCGTTCAGGGTTCAGGAATATGTGACCTGGTTCAGGGAGATCTTACCTGGTTCATGGAAATCTTAACACACCTGTAATTCTCTTGACCTGAAGGTTTCATGAGGTTTAAGGATGTCTGAAAGCCATGTTTTGGAATTTCTAAGATAGTTTTCTTCATATGTCCTTGCTTGTGATGTTCTCCACAGAGTGAGAAAGCGGGGACCCCGGTTTCCAAACCAACAACACCCACAAACACAGGCAGCAGCACTCCAGGACCATCAGTAGGCATCAAACATGGTATGTGTGTCTTATATGTTCCGTTGTATGGTCACATGTTCCGTCTCTCCTACAGCAGGCATCAAACATGGTATGTGTGTCTTATATGTTCCTTTGTATGGTCACATGTTCCGTCTCTCCTACAGCAGGCATCAAACATGGTATGTGTCTTATATGTTCCGTTGTGTGATCACATGTTGTGTCTCTCCTGCAGCAGGCATCAAACATGGTATGTGTGTCTTATATGTTCCTTTGGATGGTCGCATGTTCCGTCTCTCCTACAGCAGACATCAAACATGGTATGTGTGTCTTATATGTTTCGTTGTGTGATCACATGTTGTGTCTCTCCTGCAGCAGGCATCAAACATGGTATGTGTGTGTTATATGTTCCTTTGTGTGGTCACATGTTCCGTCTCTCCTGCAGCAGGCACTAAACATGGTATGTGTGTCTTATATGTTCCTTTGTGTGGTCACATGTTCCGTCTCTCCTGCAGCAGGCGTCAAACATGGTATGTGTGTCTTATATGTTCCGTTGTATGGTCACATGTTCTGTCTCTCCTGCAGCAGGCATCAAACATGGTATGTGTGTCTTATATGTTCCTTTAAATGGTCATGTGTTCCGTCTCTCCTACAGCATGGTTGTGTGTCTTATATGTTCCGTTGTGTGATCACATTTTGTGTCTCTCCTGCAGCAGGCATCAAACATGGTAGATGTTCCTTTGTATGGTATGCATGTTCCGTCTCTCCTGCAGCAGGCATCAAACATGGTAGATGTTCCTTTGTATGGTCACATGTTCCGTCTCTCCTGCAGCAGGCATCAAACATGGTAGATGTCTTATATTGTATGTGATCACATGTTGTGTCTCTCCTGCAGCAGGCATCAAACATGGTATGTGTTCTTATATGTATTTGGATGGTCGCATGTTCCGTCTCTCCTACAGCAGACATCAAACATGGTATGTGTGTCTTATATGTTCCTTTGTTTGGATCACATGTTCTGTCTCTCCTGCAGCAGGCATCAAACATGGTATGTGTGTCTTATATGTTCCTTTGTATGGTCGCATGTTCCGTCTCTCCTGCAGCAGGCATCAAACATGGTATGTGTGTGTTGTCCTTGATCGCTGTCTCTTCTTCATGAAAGATCATCTCTGTTTTCTCCTGGTCGTCTAAAATTTCAGCTGTATAGCTACACAGACAGCTCACTGAGAGCAGATTGGTTTACTAGAGGGGTTTGTTATTAATTGTTTCATTAAAAATTCATAGTTGTGTGTGATTTCTTTGTGCGCCTTACTTCAGCAAGTTTAGAATTTAATCTAGTCTATATTTGTATCCATATTGTATTTTTCTGTTTAAAGGGTGGGAGGGGGAAGAATGGGTGTGTGTTTGTGTGATAGAGACAGGAGGAGGGGGAGGGATGTTGGTGTGTGATAGAGACAGGAGGGGAGTTGGAGGGATGTGTGTGAGTGTGTGTGTGATAGAGACAGGCGGGTGGGAGGGAGGGATGGGTATGTGTGATAGAGACAAGAGGAGGGGGAGGGATGGGTGTGTGATAGAGATAGAAGGAAGGGGAGGGATGGGTGTGTGTATGTGTGATAGAGACAGGAGGAGGGTGGGGGAGGTATGTGTGTGTGTATGATAGAGACAGGGGGAGGGATGGGTGTATGTGTGTGATAGAGACAGGAGAAGGGTGGGAGGAATGGATGTGTGTGGTAGAGACAGGAGGAGGGGGAGGGATGGGTGTGTGTGATACAGGGGGAGGGATGGGTGTGTGTGATACAGGGGGAGGGATGGGTGTGTGTGTGTGTGATAGAGACAAGAGGAGGGTAGGAGGAATGGATGTGTGTGATTGAGACAGGAGGAGAGTGGGGGTTTACTGCAGGTTATTGTTTAGCGTTTTTAAATTTGCAGTTTCGAAAGTTTTTTTAAATAAAGTTTAGTTTTTTTTAGAATGCTCTCATATTTTATGCTTGCCTGCTGGGATAGTGTCAGTTGTATTTTTGAGTCACAAGATGGATGGGAATTTGTTGCTGAATGGTCCCTGAGCTCTCTTCTACAGGCCAGTGTTATCCAGATAATAGTGAGATGCCGGTGTGGAATTCAAGGCTGGTTTAGGCTGACAGCTCACAATAAAAAGAAAGCTTGCTAATGCACGCGTGCTCCACAGCAATTGGCTTTTATTGCTCAACTCTCAGAACATCCTGGCAACTGCAAGACGTAACAATCAGTCAGTGTGACTAATGAATCTTCGACACTCACTGGCTCCTGGCTTGATTGTACTCTTTGGATGTTGCTGTTCATTAATATCTTGATAATAACCCTCCGCTTTTTCTTCTTCTTTTTTTCTTGTTTGCAGGCTGTAAACTCTGGAAAGTTCTGGTTGTTTTTCCACCCCCAGACTATAGTCTTGTTTTAGAACCTGAATGTTATGTGCACATCCATTTTATCTGAATTATTTATATGCAGACTGTTGGTTCTCTCAGGCAGATGCACTTCGACTTCGCAATTAGTTGACTCTTTTGACATGCTTGTTGGGGAAGGCAGTGGGTCTATTTTTGTTTTCCCCAAAATGGAGAGCTGAAATGCACACATGGATGGATTGCTCACTTGTGATATCTTTATATTAAGCTCCCACTTTTATCACTATCTGTTTTGTGATCACTTGCTGTCAGGTTTGTCCAAGTGTAGTTTTAAAAGAGTTTCATGGCTTTTCAAGGTAGCAAGGTTAATGTGTAGTTTCAGCAGCTGTCTCTAGTACCCTTTTTTTTTTTTGGATTAAAAAAATATATATTATTTTAATGTTTACTTTATTTTTGTCTTCTAAAACTTATTCACTGTGTTTATGTGAGCAAAAGTCAGAAATTAGTAGGTTTTTGTGAGCGAGAAATTGTTGGTTGTCAGCCCCTAGTCTAGACCGTTATGTCTTGTTGTGTAATTCTGGGGCACATCCAAATGAAGTCTTGTTGTGAATACTTCAGCAGGCAGCTCACTGGCAAATGGCTTGGCTTCGAGTGCATTGAACAGTTTTCCAAGGGCTCCAATGGTAAGTAAATGTTTTTCTTTCCCTCTCATACTCCAGACGAACATTAGCTAATTCACGTTCTGCGTAAATTTAAGGAATAAAAGTCCTTGGCCTGCAGGCTGAAAACCCACGCACGCACACTCACACTTAATCGAGGTACTGTAAATATAACAGTTGCATGGAGGTGTTTTCCCCCCAGGAATTTGAATGACAGAAAGCACAGTGGCTTTTCTTAATCATGTGCATTGAGTCTGTTGGAAGGATTGGATGTGCCATGTGACAGTTGTTCTTAGCAAGTTTTGTTGGTCTATTTGAAGCATGAGGACATGTTTTAATTGTTTAGTCTGTTGGAGCACGTGGACTGCTGATTGCTGTCATCTTTCAGGAGAAATGTTACATTGATTGCCGAAGCACCTGTATTCAGGATGTGCAGCAGTTGTTGAGAGAGAATTCATCTGAATCTAGTAGGATTATTTTAGCCTGTCAGTGGGATTTGGTAGCAAGGTTCTGAGGCTATTTTTCAAGAGGTGGTAACTGGGGCAGTGTTGGCAATGCCATGTACTTGCTACATTTTAGACTGTTCCATGGATGCGGTTGTATCTCTTTTGTTTTTCATGACATGGCCTGGGCTGTATGTGACGCCCGTAAAGAAGTAGTTAGGTGCACCTTGCCATTTGTTTGGACAATAGATTGTAGGGTAGCCAGATGTGACTTCCAAGCTGTAATTATGTTTATTCATTACTTTGGGTTTCTGTTTCCCAAAGCTTGCTCTGCAAATCCATTTTAAATACAAGAAGTCAACACGCAAGAATGTAAGCACAGCATGATTTATCTGCTAGATCAACATTGTGTTAAGTGTGTGACTGCATTGATGATCCATTTATGTTAACTCATGTGTTTATCACTATCATCAAGTGCCTTGCCAAATGGCAATGGGGAGAGAATTCGTCTCCACGTCTTATGGTCTCCAACAGAATGTGCTAGTTTGTGTACATGCCACAGTGATAAGTGTTTTCTCTTGCTACCTGCCACAGTGATAAGTGTCTTCTTCTCTTGCTACATGCCACAATGACAAGGGTCTTCTCTTGCTACATGCTACAGTGACAAGGGTCTTCTCTTGCTACATGCCACAGTGATAAGTGTCTTCTCTTGCTACATGCTACAGTGACAAGGGTTATCTCTTGCTACATGCCACAGGGACAAGGGTCATCTCTTGCTACATGTCACAGTGACAAGGGTCTTCTCTTGCTACATGTCACAGTGACAAGGGTCATCTCTTGCTGCATGCCACAGGGACAAGGGTCATCTCTTGCTACATGCCATAGTGACAAGGGTCTTCTTTTGCTACATGTCACAGTGACAAGGATCTTCTCTTGCTACATGTCACAGTGACAAGGGTCTTCTCTTGCTACATGCCACATGTCACACAAGTACAGTGACAAGGGTCATCTCTTGCTACATGCCACAGTGACAAGGGTCATCTCTTGCTACATGCTGACACTTCTCTTGCTACATGTCACAGTGACAAGGGTCATCTCTTGCTACTTGACAAGGGTCTTCTCTTGCTACATGTCACAGTGACAAGGGTCTTCTCTTGCTACATGTCACAGTGACAAGGGTCTTCTCTTGCTACATGTCACAGTGACAAGGGTCTTCTCTTGCTACATGTCACAGTGACAAGGGTCTTCTCTTGCTACATGTCACAGTGACAAGGGTCTTCTCTTGCTACATGCCACAGTGACAAGGGTCTTCTCTTGCTACATGCCACAGTGACAAGGGTCTTCTCTTGCTACATGCCACAGTGACAAGGGTCTTCTCTTGCTACATGCCACAGTGACAAGGGTCTTCTCTTGCTACATGCCACAGTGACAAGGGTCTTCTCTTGCTACATGTCACAGTGACAAGGGTCTTCTCTTGCTACATGCCACAGTGACAAGGGTCTTCTCTTGCTACATGTCACAGTGACAAGGGTCTTCTCTTGCTACATGTCACAGTGACAAGGGTCTTCTCTTGCTGCATGTCACAGTGACAAGGGTCTTCTCTTGCTACATGTCACAGTGACAAGGGTCTTCTCTTGCTACATGCTACAGTGACAAGGGTCTTCTCTTGCTACATGCCACAGTGACAAGTGTCATCTCTTGCTACATGCCACAGTGACAAGGGTCATCTCTTGCTACATGCCACAGTGACAAAGGTCTTCTCTTGCTACATGCCACAGTGACAAGGGTCTTCTCTTGCTACATGCCACAGTGACAAGTGTCTTCTCTTGCTACATGCCACAGTGACAAGTGTCATCTCTTGCTACATGTCAGTGACAAGGGTCTGACAAGTGTCTTCTCTTGCTACACAGTGACAAGTGTCATCTCTTGCTACATGCCACAGTGACAAGGGTTTTCTCTTGCTACATGCCACAGTGACAAGGGTCATCTCTTGCTACATGCCACAGTGACAAGTGTAATTTCTTGCTACATGCCACAGTGACAAGGGTCTTCTCTTGCTACATGCCACAGGGACAAGGGTCTTCTCTTGCTACATGCTACAGGGACAAGGTCTTCTCTTGCTACATGCTACAGTGACAAAGGTCTTCTCTTGCTGCATGCTACGGTGACAAAAATCTTTTCTTGTTTTCCCCCCTTGCTATTTAGCTTCTGATGTGTGGCCAGACAGTGTAGACTCTGATGCTTGCAGGGACTCTATTGGTAGAAAGCATGACTAGTTTGAATTGACATGGACTTGGACCAATGTCCTGGTGCTGGGACAGCTCTTTCACCTTGTGTATTTGTTGTTATACCCCTGTCAGTTGCCATGTTGTTGATTTACCTCTGTCAGTTGCCATGTTGTTGTTATACCCCTGTCAGTTGCCATGTTGTTATACCTCTGTCAGTTGCCATGTTGTTGTTATACCTCTGTCAGTTGCCATGTTGTTATACCTCAGTCAATTGCCATGTTGTTGTTATACCTCAGTCAATTGCCATGTTGTTGTTATACCTCAGTCAATTGCCATGTTGTTGTTATACCTCTGTCAGTTGCCATATTGTTGTTATAGCTCTGTCAGTTGCCATGTTGTTGTTATAGCTCTGTCAGTTGCCATGTTGTTATACCTCTGTCAATTGCCATGTTGTTGTTATACCTCAGTCAATTGCCATGTTGTTGTTGTACCTCTTTCAGTTGCTATGTTGTTGTTATACCTCTTTCAGTTGCCATGTTGTTATACCTCTGTCAGTTGCCATGTTGTTGTTATACCTCTTTCAGTTGCCATGTTGTTGTTATACCTCTTTCAATTGCCATGTTGTTGTTATACCTCTTTCAGTTGCCATGTTGTTGTTATACCTCTTTCAGTTGCCATGTTGTTATACCTCTGTCAGTTGACATGTTGTTGTTATACCTCTTTCAGTTGCCATGTTGTTGTTATACCTCTTTCAGTTGCCATGTTGTTGTTAGACCTCTTTCAGTTGCCATGTTGTTATACCTCTGTCAGTTGCCATGTTGTTGTTTTACCTCAGTCAATTGCCATGTTGTTGTTATACCTCAGTCAATTGCCATGTTGTTGTTATACCTCTGTCAGTTGCCATATTGTTGTTATAGCTCTGTCAGTTGCATTGTTGTTGTTATACCTCAGTCAATTGCCATGTTGTTGTTATACCTCTGTCAGTTGCCATATTGTTGTTATACTTCTGTCAGTTGCCATGTTGTTGTTATACCTCTGTCAGTTGCCATGTTGTTATACCTCTGTCAATTGCCATGTTGTTGTTATACCTCTTTCAGTTGCCATGTTGTTGTTATACCTCTGTCAGTTGCATTGTTGTTGTTATACCTCTGTCAGTTGCATTGTTGTTGTTTTCCCAGGTGGGATTTGAAGCTCACGTTTCCCACAGTGCAATGAGACCAACACTGAACAACATACCTGGCGGAAAGCCGTAAGTTTCAACTTGTGTTGTCTCTCTCTTGACACTGGTTTTGTAGAGGATAATATCAAGGGCAGTGTTGAGACTTGACCACATTGTAATGAAAGTGGGTTTTTGACAGAAATATTATATTGTTGAGACTTGACCACATTGTAATGAAAGTGGGTTTTTGACAGAAATATTATATTGTTGAGACTTGACCACATTGTAATGAAAGTGGGTTTTTGACAGAAATATTGTATTGTTGAGACCTGACCACATTGTAATGAAAGTGGGGTTTTGAAAGAAATATTGTATTGTTGAGACTTGACCAGATTGTAATGAAAGTGGGTTTTTGACAGAAATATTGTATTGTTGAGACTTGACCAGATTGTAATGAAAGTGGGTTTTTGACAGAAATATTGTATTGTTGAGACTTGACCAGATTGTAATGAAAGTGGGTTTTTGAAAGTAATATTGTATTGTTGAGACTTGACCAGATTGTAATTAAAGTGGGTTTTTGAAAGAAATATTGTATTGTTGAGACTTGACCAGATTGTAATGAAAGTGGGGTTTTGAAAGAAATATTGTATTGTTGAGACTTGACTAGATTGTAATGAAAGTGGGGTTTTGAAAGAAATATTGTATTGTTGAGACTTGACCAGATTGTAATGAAAGTGGGTTTTTGAAAGAAATATTGTATTGTTGAGACTTGACTAGATTGTAATGAAAGTGGGGTTTTTTGAGAGAAAATTTGTATTGTTGAGACTTGACTAGATTGTAATGAAAGTGGGTTTTGAAAGAAATATTGTATTGTTGAGACTTGACTAGATTGTAATGAAAGTGGGGTTTTGAAAGAAATATTGTATTGTTGAGACTTGAGCAGATTGTAATGAAAGTGGGTTTGTGAAAGAAATATTGTATTGTTGAGACCTGACCACATTGTAATGAAAGTGGGTTTTTGAAAGAAATATTGTATTGCTGAGACTTGACTAGATTGTAATGAAAGTGGGGTTTTGAAAGAAATATTGTATTGTTGAGACCTGACCAGATTGTAATGAAAGTGGGTTTTTGAAAGAAATATTGTATTGTTAAGATTTTAATGACAGTTTAAAAAAAAAAATTTATCATCATCACAGCGCTGGCAGTTTAAATTCATACTGAAAAAAAGTTTTCTAGAATTACTGTAGTGTTTAGAATTGACCAATCTGTAACGACTTTTTTTTTCATTATGGCAGCATTGAAAATTGATTAGACTCGTAATATTGGGAAATTTTCTTCTGGGGCATGTTTCAGAGCATATTCATTCCATGTCAGCGGAGACGGCCAAATGCAGCCTGTTACTTTCCCGCCAGACGCTCTTATTGGCCCTGGCATCCCCAGGCACGCACGGCAGATTAACACATTAAACCACGGAGAGGTTGTGTGTGCTGTCACTGTTAGCAACCCAACCAGGCATGTCTATACTGGAGGCAAGGTCAGTTCTTTCTCACACTCTCTCTGTCTCTCTCTCTGTGTCTCTCTCTGTGTCTCTCTCTGTCTCTCTCTCTGTGTCTCTCTGTCTCTCTCTCTCTCTCTCTCTCTCTCTCTCTCTCTCTCTCTCTCTCTCTCTCTCTCTCTCTCACTGTGTATGTGTGTAATTATCTACTTGTGTGTGTGTGTTTCTCTCACTTGCTGTTTCTGTCACTCTCAGTTTGTCCTCAACTATCAGCTTGTATATAGAGCTCTATACCCCCTCCCCACCTACGTTAAGTCAGGGCGTAGTAAAGAGATCTTATGATGTGATAGAAAGCACATATAGAAGCATCATGGGTGTGCTGGAGTGTCCTGTGGATGTTTGCTTGTACCATCCCCAGATCTTGCCTCGTCCAGGTCAGATAATGCATATGGGACACCAGTAATTATAAGAAGAAGATAGCTGATACAACATTTCTATAAATGAGCCAAAGATGTCTTGAGTGGTGTCAGAGATGACTTTGACATAAGTTGCCAGCAGTATTGTCCTGAAGTGTGTGTGTGTCTCTCCTCTGGCCTGTCTTCAGTGGTCTGGGCAGCTAACACTTTTATACAGGTGGAGATGTTCTCGTGAGGTTGTGTATGTGAATTTGCTTGGCCTAGGAACATCTTCACTGCTGTTCTTAATGCTGTTGGCTAGATCTATGGAGAGCTGCAGTAGGAGAGTGGAAGTTAAAGTATAGTAATGGAAAGATGACAACTCAGGAGACAGTGAAACTACTAAAGATAGTATTGAATAGATGACAAATCAGGAGACAGTGTTACTACTAAAGATAGTATTGAATAGATGACAAATCAGGAGACAGTGATACTACTAAAGATAGTATTGAATAGATGACAAATCAGGAGACAGTGTTATTACTAAGGGAACGTGTTGTAATTAATATAGTATTGAATAGATGACAAATCAGGAGACAGTGTTATTACTAAGGGAACGTGTTGTTGATTAATAAAGTATTGAATAGATGACAAATCAGGAGACAGTGTTATTACTAAGGGAACCTGTTGTTGATTAATAAAGCATTGAACTGACAAATCAGGAGACAGTGTTATTACTAAGGGAACCTGTTGTTGATTAATAAAGCATTGAACTGACAAATCAGGAGATAGTGTTATTACTAGGGGAACCTGTTGTTGATTAATAAAGTATTGAACTGACAAATCAAGAGAAAACTGTGTTATTGTTTACTCCAATGGCTGTCTCCTTTGCAGTTTGAGATTAGAATGGAGTCTCATGTCTGTGTTAAGGACACACTGATATAAAGCCGGGGGGGGGGGGGGGGGGGTGGGGTTGATGTAATAATGGCAACATTCAGGAAGAGGATGGAAGTGCTGGCACCTATCGCAGAACAGTGCTGGCACTTATTGCAGAACAACAGTAGCCTGTAATGGAAAATAGGCCGCAGATATTTACAGCCAAATCCTGCCTCATTAAGGTGTCTGAAACAGTTTTTTAAATTATTTTTTTTCTTCAAATTCGGCTGAAACATTGTACATGTTTTTTTTGTATTGATACTATTTTTATTGTTGTCTTGACTGTGCAGGGTTGTGTCAAAGTCTGGGATATAAGCCAACCTGGCAATAAAAGTCCACCAGTCTCACAGTTGGACTGCCTGGTATGTCATGCATTCATTTTTCCTAACATTATTTTCAGCTTCCTAATCTTTTTTTATACTGATTTTGTCCATACAAACTGTGTTCAGAGCTGAGTTCTTGTTAATTGAAGATTTGGGTGAGACCTGGGATCAGTCTGGCTGTACAGTATGATACTACAGGTCTGACTACGGAGCTACGGTAGCGAGGAAAGAAACTGATCCCCTGCTGTGGTAATGATGTGACCTAGTATATTTAGAAGCCTGACATCACAGTTACAGTATCTGCCATTGGATACTATTGTTGCTGACACAAGCACACATCCATCTCCTGGCTAAAGCAGACCTGGTACTCTTCCTGTCATGGTCTATGTAGAACTACATCGCCACAGCCCTGGAACTACATCGCCACAGCCCTGGAACTACATCCCCACAGCCCTGGAACTATATCACCACAGCCCTGGAACTACATCGCCACAGCCCTGGAACTACATCCCCACAGCCCTGGAACTACATCGCCACAGCCCTGGAACTACATCCCCACAGCCCTGGAACTACATCGCCACAAGCCTGGAACTACATCGCCACAGCCCTGGAACTACATCGCCACAGCCCTGGAACTACATCGCCACAGCCCTGGAACTACATCGCCACAGCCCTGGAACTACATTGCCACAGCCCTGGAACTACATCGCCACAGTCCTGGAACTACATCGCCACAGTCCTGGAACTACATCGCCACAGCCCTGGAACTACATCACCACGGCCCTGGAACTACATCGCCACAGCCCTGGAACTACATCGCCACAACCCTGGAACTACATCGCCACAGCCCTGGAACTACATCGCCACAGCCCTGGAACTACATCGCCACGCCCTTCAACTACATCCCCACAGCCCTGGAACTATATCACCACGGCCCTGGAACTACATCGCCACAGTCCTGGAACTACATCGCCACAGTCCTGGAACTACATCGCCACGCCCTTCAACTACATCCCCACAGCCCTGGAACTATATCACCACGGCCCTGGAACTACATCGCCACAGCCCTGGAACTACATCGCCACAGCCCTGGAACTACATCGCCACAGCCCTGGAACTACATCACCACGGCCCTGGAACTACATCGCCACGCCCTTCAACTACATCCCCACAGCCCTGGAACTATATCACCACGGCCCTGGAACTACATCGCCACAGCCCTGGAACTACATCGCCACAGCCCTGCAACTACATCGCCACAGCCCTGGAACTATATCACCACAGCCTTGGAACTACATCGCCACAACCCTGGAACTACATCGCCACAGCCCTGGAACTATATCCCCACAGCCCTGGAACTATATCACCACAGCCTTGGAACTATATCGCCACAGCCCTGGAACTACATCGCCACAGTCCTGGAACTACATCGCCACAGCCCTGGAACTACATCGCCACAAGCCTGGAACTACATCACCACAGCCCTGGAACTACATCCCCACAGCCCTGGAACTATATCACCACAGCCTTGGAACTACATTGCCACAGTCCTGGAACTACATCCCCACAGCCCTGGAACTACATCCCCACAGCCCTGGAACTACATCGCCACAGTCCTGGAACTACATCCCCACAGCCCTGGAACTACATCGCCACAAGCCTGGAACTACATCGCCACAGCCCTGGAACTATATCACCACAGCCTTGGAACTATATCGCCACAGCCCTGGAACTACATCGCCACAGTCCTGGAACTACATCGCCACAGCCCTGGAACTACATCGCCACAAGCCTGGAACTACATCGCCACAGCCCTGGAACTACATCGCCACAGTCTTGGAACTACATCGCCACAGCCCTGGAACTACATCGCCACAGCCCTGGAACTACATCGCCACAACCCTGGAACTACATCGCCACAGCCCTGGAACTACATCGCCACAGCCCTGGAACTACATCGCCACAGCCCTGGAACTACATCGCCACAGCCCTGGAACTACATCGCCACAGCCCTGGAACTACATCGCCACAGCCCTGGAACTACATCGCCACAGCCCTGGAACTACATCGCCACAGCCCTGGAACTACATCGCCACAGTCCTGGAACTACATCGCCACAGTCCTGGAACTACATCACCACGGCCCTGGAACTACATCGCCACAGTCCTGGAACTACATCCCCACAGTCCTGGAACTACATCGCCACAGTCCTGGAACTACATCGCCACAGTCCTGGAACTACATCGCCACAGCCCTGGAACTACATCGCCATAGTCCTGGAACTACATCGCCACAGTCCTGGAACTGCATCGCCACAGTCCTGGAACTACATCGCCACAGTCCTGGAACACATCACCACAGCCCTGGAACTACATCGCCACAGTCCTGGAACTACATCGCCACAGTCCTGGAACTACATCGCCACAGTCCTGGAACTACATCACCACAGCCCCTGGAACTACATCGCCACAGTCCTGGAACTACATCGCCACAGTCCCTGGAACTACATCGCCACAGTCCTGGAACTACATCACCACAGTCCTGGAACTACATCGCCACAGCCCTGGAACTACATCACCACGGCCCTGGAACTACATCGCCACAGTCCTGGAACTACATCGCCACAGTCCTGGAACTACATCACCACAGCCCTGGAACTACATCGCCACAGTCCTGGAACTACATCGCCACAGTCCTGGAACTACATCGCCACAGTCCTGGAACTACATCACCACAGTCCTGGAACTACATCGCCACAGTCCTGGAACTACATCGCCACAGTCCTGGAACTACATCGCCACAGCCCTGGAACTACTAAGGGTAGCAGGCTAGACATTTAGTAGCCACAAATTATAAGACCTATATGCACCTGAAAACTTCCCTGACAGTTGGATAAGAATTAGAACAGGCTGCTACTAGTTACTCTGGCATCCAAGGGAGTCTTAACATTCGTTTGAGAAACCAAATCTAAATGGCCTCCAAGTTCTTTCTAATTTATGCATTCACATACCATGATTTACTACAATACAGAAATATAAGTTCTAATAACAGTTTAGTATTCCTTCTGATATGCAAAGAGAGGGACCTGTTGAGCAAGATGATCTTCATTCTGTGAAATGCAGCCTTTAGCCACACTTTAGAACACACACACACACACACACACACCACACACACACAACTGATGATGTGAGATTCTGATATGCTGACATTTGGATCCTGGCTGGTCTGCAAAGTTTGTAGCACTGGGCTGAGTTTTTTCATGTGTGTTCTATGGGAGGGGACTTGGGTACACAATAAATGATTTTTTTTTTTTTTTTTTTTTACTTTTTTTTTTTTTTTTTCAAAACCAAACCAATTCAGATGACTATTTAATAGATATAAAATATATTTGGATAATTGTCAGAACTTGTTAACATTTCTGCATTTTTCTTTTCAGCAACGAGATAACTACATTCGGTCCATCAAACTGCTTCAGGATGGAAGAACTTTGATTGTGGGGGGCGAGGCCAGCACATTGTCTATATGGGACCTGGCAGCTGTAAGTCACATGACATTGGAACATTATACACAGGTTGTCACACGTCACATAACATTGGCACATGTATGGGAATGTATGTAGGAGGTGGTTGCTGCTGTGTCATGTTATATTATAAATTGATTAATCAGTTGTAGATGTGTTGATTGTCACAGCCATATACAAGTCCAGGAGACAGAAGTGATTATCCATAGACACATTAGGTGTCAAAGTTCATATCACACTCAACTGAAACCTGTCAAATTAAAAAAGTCTGATCATGATAGCGACTCTTACGACATCTCCACATTTACCATGAGTTCAGCATCCCTTGTCCTACATGTTCATGCTGCGCTCATCCAGACGACTCCAGTCCCTCTCTTGATATTGTCCACACTTTTATCTCTGTTCTTGTTTTCCTCACAATAGGACTCCAGAACCTGCACAGGGATTATAGTATTTACACCTGCTCATTTAGTTCAACTCCTCCATCTGCCAGCAGCTGGCTACATCAAACAAATTGTCTTTTACTTCCAACCCTGCTGTCACACACAGTTGTTAGTTTAACCTCTTATACCCCAGACATTTGTTACAGGGGCAGCTTGTCATTCTTCATTTTGACTCAAGTGCTGACCTTCGTGGGCCAAAAATTAAGAGCCATATTTTCTGTACACACAGCCCACCCCACGAATTAAAGCCGAACTCAGCTCTACTGCCCCAGCCTGCTATGCCCTAGCCATCAGCCCAGATGCCAAGGTGTGCTTCAGCTGCTGCAGTGATGGCAACATCGCAGTCTGGGACCTCCACAACCAGACTCTAGTCAGGTATGTCAGCAAAGTCACTTTCTACATCACAATCACTAGCTGTCTCACAGTCATTGTATCTTTCACAGGAACAGTGTGTCTCACAATAACTGACTGTCTCACAATAACTGACTGTCTCACAATAACCTGGCTGTCTCACAATAACTGACTGTCTCACAATAACTGACTGTCTCACAATAACTGGCTGTCTCATAGTACTTTTATCTCTCACAATAACTGGCTGTTTCACAATAACTGGCTGTCTCACAATAACTGGCTGTCTCATAGTACTTTTATCTCTTTCAAAAACTGGCTGTTTTATAGTACTTTTATCTCTCACAATAACTGACTGCCTCATAGTACTTTTATCTCTCACAATAACTGGCTGTCTCATAGTACTTTTATCTCTTACAATAACTGACTGTCTCATAGTACTTATGTCTCTCACAATAACTTTCTTGCAATAAGTTATACAGGGCTTTTTATCTGTCACAATATTTGGCTCTCACATGACATTGGACACGTGCCTAAATCTTTTTTTTTTATAAACCGATTTGGCTCTCAAGAGGTGATTTATATTGTACATCTCTCTCCCTTTCTCTCTTTCTCTCTCTCTCTTTCTCTCTCTCTCTCTCTCTCTCTCTCTCTCTCTCTCTCTCTCTCTCTCTCTCTCTCTCTCTCTCTCTCTCTCTCTCTCTCTCTCTCTCTCTCTCTCTCTCTCTCTCTCTCTCATTGGTCTCCTTGAAACCAGGGCAACCATGCCAGGAGGAGAGCACAAGTAGATACTGCTTCAGCTCCGTCCCACCATCAGAGTGTTCACTGACAAGAAAAGTTACCAGAAGTCATGATGTCAGTGCCATGTAAATACATTGTCAATATGGCAAGTGTCCTCTCACCCACTCTACTGCTTCATGTTAAATCTCATTTCAGACAGTTCCAAGGACACACAGACGGTGCCAGCTGTATCGACATATCTCCAGACGGCACCAAGTTATGGACGGGTGGTCTGGATAACACAGTCAGGTCATGGGATCTGAGAGAGGTGAGCCTGCTTTAACACCCAACATTGACAGTCCTTTTTATGTTTTCTTGTCTGATAACAGGAAGGCACAAAGAGTTACAGAGTTGGAGTTACAGGGAAGGCACAAAGAGTTACAGAGTTGGAGTTACAGGGAAGGCACAAAGAGTTACAGAGTTGGAGTTACAGGCTCCATTTCACAATGTTCAGTTGTTCTATTTTATTTTCACAAGCCTCCACAATTCTTCACCTAATTGTCTTTACCATCTTCTCAAAGCTAGTGATTTCTCTGGAGTCTTCCTCTCTTCTGCATCCCTCTTTCAATGAAAAACAGTTGCACACATTGGTGGTCAGTGTTCCTGCACACATTGGTGGTCAGTGTGGTAAGTGTTCCTGCACACATTGGTGGTCAGTGTGGTAAGTGTTCCTGCACACATTGGTGGTCAGTGTGGTAAGTGTTCCTGCACACATTGGTGGTCAGTGTGGTAAGTGTTCCTGCACACATTGGTGGTCAGTGTGGTAAGTGTTCCTGCACACATTGGTGGTCAGTGTTCCTGCACACATTGGTGGTCAGTGTTCCTGCACACATTGGTGGTCAGTGTGGTCAGTGTTCCTGCACACATTGGTGGTCAGTGTTCCTGCACACATTGGTGGTCAGTGTTTCTGCACACATTGGTGGTGTTCCTGCACACACATGGTTTCTCCTCACACACATTGGTGGTCAGTTTTCCTGCACACATTGGTGGTCAGTGTTTTCTGCACACATTGGTGGTCAGTGTTCCTGCACACATTGGTGGTCAGTGTTCCTGCACACATTGGTCAGGTCCTGTGTTCCTGCACACATTGGTGGTGGTGGTCAGTGTTCCTGCACACATTGGTGGTCAGTGTTTCTGCACACATTAGGGGTCAGTGTTCCTGCACACATTGGTGGTCAGTGTTTCTGCACACATTGGTGGTCAGTGTTCCTGCACACATTGGTGGTCAGTGTTCCTGCACACATTGGTGGTCAGTGTTCCTGCACACATTGGTGGTCAGTGTTCCTGCACACATTGGTGGTCAGTGTGGTAAGTGTTCCTGCACACATTGGTGGTCAGTGTGGTCAGTGTTCCTGCACACATTACCAATGTAAGATTGACTACCTCCACACAGATTCCTCCACAGTAACATGCTCTCATGCTTCCTTGTCATCTTGCTTTTTTTACTCATTGGTTAAAACTAGGTCAGGCTAAACTGATTTTCATGAGAAACAGAATTCCCCATCAACTGAGATGGAGACCCGGAATATGTTTTGTTTTTGGGTGTGAATCAGTGCAGTCAACGTCACCACCATGTGACTGGATGTAACTGTATACAGAGTAGGGACAGTTGTCGTGACGTGACAGTCATCATGTCGTGCCAGTCAGCATAGAAGTTTATGGTTCACCATCTCACACAGTAGCCAGAATCACAGATAGGGTTAGCTTTACTCTTGTCCACCCACAACATGTGAAGCAAGTCATCCAGGTATTTATCATTTTATCTTCCTGTACTAGTCACAAATGATTAGCTTGCTGGTCCTCTCATGCTGGAAGATCTGGGTTTGATTTTCAGTTTGGATTTGGATTTTTTTTTTTTTTTTTTTAGTCGAGGTGAAAGATAAAAATCTTAACCTGTCCGGTTCTTAGTGGTTCCACCAGCCATGCAGCCTCAATTCATCATGCGGATCACCTACTGGTCCTACACCACTCTAACCATGGTTACAAACAAGCTGTAATGTCATATGTTTGCTCCCTCACCATTAAATGTGCCAGGTGTCATTAGGTTTCCTTCTTGTAACATGTATGTTGAATAACCATTGCTGGTGTTACAAACAGGCAGTGATGTCATATGTTTGCTACCTCGCCATCAAATGTGCCAGGTGTCATCAAGTTTTCTCCTTGTAACATGTATGTTGAATAACCATTGCTGGCATTACAAACAGGCAGTAATATATGTTTGCTCCCTCGCCATCAGTTGTGCTAGGTGTCATCAAGTTTCCTTGTAACATGTATGTTGAATAACCATTGCTGGTGTTACAAACAGGCAGTGATATCATATGTTTGCTCCCTCGCCATCAGATGTGCCAGGTGTCATCAAGTTTCCTCCTTGTAACATGTATGTTGAATAACCATTGCTGGTGTTACAAACAGGCAGTGATATCATATGTTTGCTCCTTGTAACATGCATGTTGAATAACCATTGCTGGTGTTACAAACAGGCAGTGATATCATATGTTTGCTCCTTGTAACATGCATGTTGAATAACCATTGCTGGTGTTACAAACAGGCAGTGATATCATATGTTTGCTCCTTGTAACATGCATGTTGAATAACCATTGCTGGTGTTACAAACAGGCAGTGATATCATATGTTTGCTCCTTGTAACATGCATGTTGAATAACCATTGCTGGTGTGTTTTCTGTTGCAGGGACGGCAACTGCAGCAGCATGACTTCACCTCCCAGATATTCTCTCTAGGATACTGTCCCAAGGGAGAGTGGTTAGCTGTTGGGTACGTGTGTTTGTCTTTGTCTTCTTTCTCTTGTTGTTTTGCTTTATAAATTGTCATCCTTCTAACTACAGAGCTTGTATCTGTTTGTATCTTGTGCCAATGGAATCACTATGGTTGAACACAAGGCAGATTAGAGAAATCAACATGCATTAGAACTATATTTATGAACGATATAACCCTTATGCCTGTATCTGTTTCATGTTGCTGTTGACACATAAGGCATTCACAAGTATATTGAATAACCATTGCTGGCATTACAAACAGGCATCTGGATCTACACACCGGGTCATGCGGGCGTGAAGGGAAATGAGCGAGCAGACCAACTGGCAAGCACTGCACTAATGATTGCAGGAAAAAGTATGGACAGAGCAGACATAGTCAACGCTGTACGAACCGGGCTAGTGAGAATGAGGAATCCCTGACACTAACACGATTTGCGTGACATGGGCGTTTAGTTAAGCATGGTGATGCACGGTCTTGCCGTCTTCGAGGCCGAGAAGGAGACAATATAACCAGCTTCTCATGGGGGACAATTAGTAGAAGTACTTTAGAGTGGCTGCTGCTTCAGAGAACTGAGCACGCATGGATATGCCCAATGTGCAGTGACATTAATTGTGATAACAGAACATAATAATAACATCTTAGTAGGGAGTCGGCAGTACGAAACCCAAGTTCAAGGTGTCTCCCTTCGTGCCAAAGAAATGCATGGCTGTTGGGTGAACAGTCGTTAACGAGGGCAGGCAGGTCGTTGTAGGGGCGACGCCTGCTGGTGGATGTAATGTCCTAAGTCCTTCCCCAGCTAATAATGAGGGTACTGCTGGGGTGACCGTGTTTATTAACCCTCATATAATTCTTCCGGTCAAAAATGGACGCTAGGTACGGCCACCTTTTTTTTTTTTTTTTTTTTTAAAAAAGCCGTGGCAAATATTTTTCCAGACGGTGGCCGTTGCATTTTTGCTCCATTTGTAGACTGGAAGGATGTAGTTTCGTCGCCCAGCTTCTGAGTTGAGTGCATGGCGTGACACTGTGAGCTGCGTTTGTTTTTCGTGGCACAGGAGCGGAGCATGTGTGGGGTGACCCGTTTGCTATGAAGCTGAAACTAGGATTACCAGATTACCAGATTACCAGATTCACAAGTGATCTTTATTGCTGCCAGTCTGCTGCTTTTTTGACCATGGTATCCCTTATAATTTTGCATTCCTTCATTTTCCTTCTCTTCAGCTTGTCTACATCTTTTTTTTTTCATCTGCTGTTTGTCTTAGAGCTGTCCTGTCCATTAATGAAGATGTTCTTTTTACAATTAGAGTTCCATATGTTGTTCAGGCTCTTGAAAACTGCTGATGCCTTGCCAGTGCGCAGCATTATTTCTTTCTTTGTGTTTCTATGACTAAGATTATTACCTAATTAAGTCAATTGTTCTGTTACCTTTAATTATTGTAATCTCCAGTATTATGTCTGTTTGACTTGTTATTGCTGCCTTCAGTATATTTGTCTTTTCCTGTCTTATTTGTAACCCACTTTTTAAATTCTGTGTTTGCTATAATATATTTTTCTTTAAAATTTGTGAGTTCTTCTCTCAAACAATGCCGGTGTTTTTAGCACAGAATTTTGTCATTATCCGGTCAGTAGCTATGCCAAATAACAGAGGAGATCAATTACATCCCTGTTTCACTCCAGTTTCTCCAGTATCACTTAAACCAGAATCCTTTCATTGTACAGTCTAAATCTTCATTCATTGCTTTATTAATGTTTATAATTGCGTTAGTGAATTATAAAGGATTTGGCTATTTTCACTCATAACTGCCTGTTTATTTTGGGAGGGGGGTTTCCCGCTAGTCTGTCAACAGATGCTCTCTTATCTCACCTTTTACAACTTTTTTGTTTGTTTATCTTTCTTGTTGTAATCTTCTTTAGCCTAGATTACTTGTTTCGGAGGCCATTATAGTTGATAACAATTATTGTTTGTACTGTTTGATTTCATTTGTATTCCATGTTTTTCTTTAAGCATTTTGTTTTTATCTAATCTTTAATCCTGGACACATGCTCATTTAAAAGATAAATGGCTTAAAGAAATGGAACAAAGAAAGTTTCACTCTATTTCATGATTTTAAAGTGTAAAGTTGCATACAGTCCGTTATTGAGGAAAGATCATAGGCTTGTCAGATGCTTCTGCACTGCCCAAAAGCACACACAAACACCAAAAACAAGGATATAAAGAGAAGCATAAAATACTTGTGTGTTCAAATGAGAGGGAACAGACAGTGAAATGTCACATGTCACTTCTGATAGGAACACACAAAGAAATGTCACCTGTCACTTCCTAGGGTACACACAAAGAAATGTCACATGTCACTTCCTGGGGAACGGACAAAGAAATGTCACATGTCACTTCTGAGTGTCAGTGCATGAAACACAGAGCTCAGTCACTGTGGGGTTAACTTTTTATTTTTTATTTTGCGATTAGTTTAAGATATAATGGTAGAGAGGGTCCAGGACTTTGATTTTGTTGTTAGTTGAACAAAGCCAAGATGGCAGCAGAGAACTGGGAAGTGTATCTCACAAAACAAATAAACTGATGTTATTGAAACACTTAGTCATTAATGGTAAAGGAATAATACTCTGTCCTCAATCCCTGCTCCGGCAGCATGGAGAGCAGTAACGTAGAAGTGCTTCACCATTCCAAGCCGGACAAGTACCAGTTGCACCTACACGAGAGCTGTGTCCTGTCCCTCAAGTTTGCCTACTGCGGCGAGTGGTTCATCAGTACAGGCAAGGACAACCTGCTCAACGCCTGGCGCACACCCTACGGGGCCAGCATATTCCAGGTCAGTGCCAACCTGCTGTTTTTTTTACCGTTGTTTGAAATTCATGAGAGTTCTCGACTAGTCTTTTCTTGTCTAGTTTTTTTACTTGCCTTTTGTCTAGTCTTTTCTTGACTAGTCATTTCTTGCCTTGTTTTGTCCATCCCCCCCCCCCCCATTTTTTGTTGTTGTTGTTGCCCAGTTGTGTGTTTTTTTATCAAGTCTGTTTTTGGTTTTCTCTTGTCCTTTCTAGTGTTGTCTTTTTTAGTCTTGTCTTTTCTTTGAGTTGCCCCATTTCATCATTCCTGGGCACCTTCTTTTCATTAACAATTCGCAGAAAAGGCTGACAGTTCTCTGGTACTTATTTTAGGAGACTAAAGAAATAGTCCAGTCACTGGTGGAGATTAAATCCAGATCTCTGGCTTTGAAGAAATAATCCTCACTGGTAGACACTAAACCCAGATCTTTGGCTTGGATGGCTGTTAAACTAACCACTGTAGCACAGAAGTAACAAGATGAGCAGCTAGATGCCAGAATATAAGGCACATAATAACTTTGAGGTGGAAACATATCAGGGGGTACCATAGACTTTTGCTACATTGTGTGGGATGTAAGGGATGGAGCACAGACTCTTGCTTCATTGTGTGGGATGTGAGGGAGGGACCTCAGACTCTTGCTTCATTGTGTGGGATGTAAGGGAGGGATCACAAACTCTTGCTTCATTTTGTGATATGTAATGGAGTGATTGCAGACTTTTGCTTCACTGTTTGTGTTGTAATGTGTCATTTTTCTTTTAGTCATATCTGACATCCCAAAAAACACTGACATGTCTTGATTTTTTTTCCATTGCAGTCCAAAGAGCCATCCTCAGTTCTGAGTTGTGATATTTCTGCTGATGACAAGTACATTGTCACAGGCTCCGGGGACAAAAAAGCAACCGTCTATGAAGTGATTTTCTGATTCCACCATCAGGATGGATTTGATTGGACACATGGAGATTATCATAGATATGATGAGTCCAACAGCACAAATGATCATTGCTGAAAAAAAACGTGCGGAAAGTGGGTTTACGGTCAGAAATGTCACCAGATATAGATAAATGTTTTGTGCAGTGATGGGATTCGGGTAATTTTCTACCAGAGATGCAAGTGGTGCAGGTTTTAGAGTTAGTAAATCTGGATTCGATTTCTTCACTGAAATGTGTGGTGTGGTTTTCTTGTACCCTTGTGAGATAGCAAGTCTGATGAGAGAGAAATCATCATGTACATATGCACACAAAAATGAAAGCATTAGTTCAGGCAGATATATGTCTGCTGTTGTGGATGCAGGATAAGATCCATGTGTTCATATTTGGATTATAAATCAAGTTGGATGATACTTTTGTATGAAGGATTACTTCATACTTGGATCAAAATCAAGTTGGATGATACTTTTCTATGTAGGATTACTTCATACTTGGATTAAAAATCAAGTTGGATGATACTTTTCTATGTAGGATTACTTCATACTTGGATTAAAAATCAAGTTGGATGATACTTTTCTATGTAGGATTACTTCATACTTGGATTAAAAATCAAGTTGGATGATACTTTTCTATGTAGGATTACTTCATACTTGGATTAAAAATCAAGTTGGATGATACTTTTGTATGAAGGATTACTTCATACTTGGATTAAAAATCAAGTTGGATTATATTTTTCTATGTAGGATTACTTCATACTTGGATTAAAAATCAAGTTGGATATTGGTGAGCAACTTCTAAGTGCAGGATTTTTTCAAACCTGGATTTTAAATCGACCTGGATTATTACTCGGTTTTGGTTCAGCACAAGTTTAGTTCCGTATATTCAAACTTTAATTTGAAATCAAATTGTATGGGTCATTTGTGTGCTTCAAAAAGTGGTTGAGGACACAAGCCAGAGAAGTTAGACAGTTTGATTGACAAATTATATAACGGCTGTTGATCTCAGATTGTCTCATTGTTGTCGGGGAACTACAGTCTCATTGGCTTGCATGCAGGGAACATTACACAGCAAAACCCTGCGGACGTGGGTCATCAACTGATGTGGGCACTCGACTGAAGTCCCCTTTGATTTTAAATCGTTGTCATGGTTACATATCTGACTAATAGTTCAGATTATTTGCAGCTGAAAAATTGTATTGTGGATAAGGAATTTTAAACTAGATTTTTAAACATACACAGTATATATGGTGTACATGTGTGTTTGTGTATGGGGGGGGGGGGGGGGGGTACCTGATATTAGAAACAAATGGCTGCCTGAGTAAAACAGACCTGGCTTGTCTGTAGAGGCAAGATGGGCACAGAACTGTTTACATGGCTTGTCTGCAGGGGCAAGATGGACACAGAACTGTTTACCTGCTTGTCTCTAGAGGCAAGATGGACACAGAACTGTTTACCTGTCTTGTCTGCAGGGGCAAGATGGACACAGAACTGTTTACCTGGCTTGTCTGCAGGGGCAAGATGGACACAGAACTGTTTACCTGCTTGTCTCTAGAGGCAAGATGGGCACAGAACTGTTTACCTGCTTGTCTCTAGAGGCAAGATGGACACAGAACTGTTTACCTGCTTGTCTCTAGAGGCAAGATGGGCACAGAACTGTTTACCTGGATTGTCTGTAGAGGCAAGATGGGCACAGAACTGTTTACCTGGCTTGTCTGCAGGGGCAAGATGGACACAGAACTGTTTACCTGCTTGTCTCTAGAGGCAAGATAGGACCAGGGACTGTTTACCTGTCTTGTCTGGCAGGGGCAAGATTGACAACAGAACTGGTTTACACCCGGGCTTGTCTGCCCGGGGCAAGATGGACCAGAACTGTTTACCCCTGCTTGTCTCTAGAGGCAAGATGAGGCACAGAACTGTTTTACCTGCTTGTTCTCTAGAAGGCAAGATGATGACAGAGAACCTGTTTACACCTGCTGGTCTCTAGAAGCAAGATTGGGCACCGAACGGTGTTACCTGGATTGTCTGTAGAGGCAAGATGGGCACAGAACTGTTTACCTGGCTTGTCTGCAGGGGCAAGATGGACACAGAACTGTTTACCTGCTTGTCTCTAGAGGCAAGATGGACACAGAACTGTTTACCTGGCTTGTCTGTAGTGGCAAGATGGACACAGAACTGTTTACCTGGCTTGGCTTGTCTCTAGAGGCAAGATTGACACAGAACTGTTTACCTGGCTTTTATAAAGGTGCAGAACAGAACTGTTCAAACACTTTGTGATGGTGCAGAGAGACTGACAACTGTCAGAACATGATAAAGCGAGCTACAGTTGGCTCAACCGTGTTGGTTCCGCACCTGTTGAATTATTGAATGCATCTAGGAGTTTCATATGACAAGTTCCTGTGTCTAGTGCAGGAATGTATCTCATTGTGTTGTTGTGTCACATAATTACAAAATGAGGCATGCCTGCTTTGGGGTCAACTTTTCTTATTTTTCCTGTCTGTAGGAGGGAACTTTTTGTGTCTCATGTGTGTTGGGGATGATTTATACATCAATATGGCCTGTGTTGTGTAAGGGACACTGTTGACTATATTGTGTATGAAATGACTTTCATTATGACGACTGCCATTGTCTGGGATGCTTGTACTTTATTTTTTTAATTATTTCTGTTTGTGAGGGTAGGGAAATTTATGTCCCTGTATGGGTCCAGGGGCCCCAATATAGGGGAAAAAAGAATAGACCCATTGTTCCCCTAACAAACATGTCATAAAAGTCAACTGATTAGGGGTGCATTTGACCCACAGGTGAGGAAACAACAGTCTGCACACAAATAAACCAGGTCTGTCAAATGGATGTGCACACAAAACTGAAGTTTTGAAACAAGGCAAAAGTCCAGAAATGGATGAACAACCAGCATTTTCTGTCAGAGATTACAGCCGGTGAGTGAACGCGAGGAAGAGGAAGATCTGCGTATCCTTCACTGATTGTTTTTCCCACACTAAATGTCTGGGATTATTTCATCTATTCTGATATATTTGTTTCTTGAGAGTGCTGCAGTCTTCCTCCACACAGTTTGACACAATGCTGCAGTCTTCCTCCACACAAGAACTTCTGACACAGTGCTGCAGTCTTCCTCCACACAAGAACTTCTGACACAGTGCTGCAGTCTTCCTCCACACAAGAACTTTGACACAGTGCTGCATACTTCCTCCACACAAGGAGAACTTCTGACACAGTGCTGCAGTCTTCCTCCACACAAGAACTTTGACACAGTGCTGCAGTCTTCCTCCACACAAGAACTTCTGACACAGTGCTGCAGTCTTCCTCCACACAAGAACTTTGACACAGTGCTGCAGTCTTCCTCCACACAAGAACTTTGACACAGTGCTGCAGTCTTCCTCCACACAAGGAGAACTTTGACACAGTGCTGCAGTCTTCCTCCACACAAGAACTTTGACACAGTGCTGCAGTCTTCCTTCACACAAGAACTTCTGACACAGTGCTGCAGTCTTCCTCCGCACAAGAACTTGGACATAATGCTGCAGTCTTCCTCCACACAAGAACTTTGACACAGTGCTGCAGTCTTCCTCCACACAAGGAGAACTTTGACACAGTGCTGCAGTCTTCCTCCACACAAGAACTTTGACACAGTGCTGCAGTCTTCCTCCACACAAGAACTTCTGACACAGTGCTGCAGTCTGACACAGTGCTGCAGTCCGCACAAAGCACTTGAACTTGACATAATGCTGCAGTCTTCCTCCACACAAGAACTTTGACACAGTGCTGCAGTCTTCCTCCACACAAGGAGAACTTGGACACAGTGCTGCAGTCTTCCTCCACACAAGAACTTGGACATAATGCTGCAGTCTTCCTCCACACAAGAACTTTGACACAGTGCTGCAGTCTTCCTCCACACAAGAACTTCTGACACAGTGCTGCAGTCTTCCTCCACACAAGAACTTTGACACAGTGCTACAGTCTTCCTCCACACAAGAACTTTGACACAGTGCTGCAGTCTTCCTCCACACAAGAACTTTGACACAGTGCTGCAGTCTTCCTCCACACAAGGAGAACTTTGACACAGTGCTGCAGTCTTCCTCCACACAAGAACTTTGACACAGTGCTGCAGTCTTCCTCCACACAAGAACTTTGACACAGTGCTGCAGTCTTCCTCCACACAAGAACTTTGACACAGTGCTGCAGTCTTCCTCCACACAAGAACTTTGACACGGTGCTGCAGTCTTCCTCCACACAAGGAAAACTTTTACACGGTGCTGCAGTCTTCCTCCACACAAGAACTTTGACACATTGCACACACTCTGTATCGCCAGCAGGAATCTCATTGCATTTGTACCATATTCATACTAGTTATAAATATTCAAATGTGGGTAGGCATTCGGTTTTTTAAAGTGAGGGAGTGTTGTAGCAGCTTTTCAACCTGGTGTTTTCAATTGACTACAGTGGGGGCATTTTTAATGCATTCAACCTGCACAGGGGGTCGCCAAGTTTTGACCCCCTGGTCTAAGAAAGTTGGTCGTCCAGACCACGACCCCATGGGCTGAGGGAAGTATACCACCTTGAATTCAACATGTGTATGTGAGCTGCTCCAACAGCAAGTGTGTCAAACCAAAGCCTCATTGATGTGCATCAGGGCCTCAGTGATGTACACCAGGGCCTCAGTGATGTACACCAGGGCCTCAGTGGTGCTCACCAGGGCCTCAGTGGTGCTCACCAGGGCCTCGGGGATGTACACCAGGGCCTCAGGGATGTACACCAGGGCCTCAGGGATGTACACCAGGGCCCCAGGTATGTACACCAGGGCCCCAGGAATGTACACCAGGGCCTCAGTGATGTACACCAGGGCCTCAGAACTGTTGCCTAGTTCAGTGATTCCCAAACTGTGCCCCTGGGAGCCGCGACCTCTTCACAGGGGTGCCGCAAAATATTCCCATTGTTTTTTTTAGTTTCCCAATTAGTCATACCTCGGGGGCGCACCAACACAACAGTTGCCTCATGTTGTAGTAGGCCACCAAAAGTCAGAATGCATCTGCTTTTGAGGTGAAGAATTAGCAGTCTGCATACAGATTTGGATGTGTCTGCAAAACTCAAATTCTGAAACAAGACCAAAGTCCATCAGTGTGAACTGGCCGCTGGAGCTTATTCTGCCTGTAAACTCTGGCAGAAAGTTCTAGTTTATCAGCATCTGGACTTTAGTCCTGTTCCAAAACTCATATTTTTGTATGCAGACTACAGTCGAGTCTGGATAAGTCGAGTTTCGGTTAAGTCAACACACTCTGACACTCTAGTCCCTCTGGCAAAAAACACCAGATGCACTCTATTGTGTGTGCTGTGACTTGCTGGATAAGTCTGAAAGTCCTGATTAGGGACTTGCAGCATTTTGACTTGCAAGGTCCCTGCTACTTCTACTTATCCAGACTTGACTGTATTAGTTCCTCACTAGAACCAAATGCACTCCGACTTGCAAGGAAACACCCTAATTAGTCTACTTTTGTGACATACTTGTTAATGTCTTAGTCTATTCTGTTGTCCCCCCACCCCCCCCCCCCCCCCCCCCCCCCCCCGAACCCGGAGACAGGACAGGCAGATTTAAGCAAGCGAACTGTGCCCATTTTTGTCTGTCAATCTACACCCTGCTCCCTGGTGGCAGGAAAGGAAGCTCAGTGTTGCCTCATGCAAGGGGGTGCCAGCTCATTTTCTAGAGACTGAAAACAATAAGCAGTGAGGAAGATAACTCGTCTGACACAAACTTGACACCCCTCTAGTAATGTCTGTCTTGTACTGCCTGATATATTTTGCTGTTGTTTTTGTTTCTCTCTTTCTCTGTATTTTAAAATTGTATGGAATTATTTGATAACACTTTGTATTGCATGAGTGAATTTTGGGGCTTTCTCATGCGTGTGTTGTTTGTCCTGTCATTCCCATCCTGGCCTGTCAATCCTGGCATATGTCAGGTCATGTTGGTGTGATCCAGAAATAAATATGTCAGCTGTCTAAAGCCCTGGTTGATTGATTCATTGACTGATTGCTGTATCTGTCCTTCGAATGTGTAAGATTTGGTTAAACAGCATTAATCTATTCATCCCAACAACATACATTCATTTACAGTTGTCACATCAGCGTGGGGGACACTGGAAGTCAGACAAGAAACAGTTTCACGTCAGGGTGGGGGAACAAGAGATAGTAGAAGACCTTCTGCACAACTAGCCACATGATGATAATGATGAAATGCTTTTAGTCTTCTGTCATTGTTTTCCTGTGTCCCCTTCCATAAATGTGTGCAGTTGTCACAGTTTGTTCCGATTTGTCTCTTCTTGTGGTCAGTAAATGACAAATGTCTCTAAAGTTTCTTGCAAGTTGTCTTTGTTGTGGAACGGCAGACTGAACAGATAACAACGCTGGGCTTTCAGGCCGGAGAGACAGGTTTGGATCCTCGGTTAGGTTACAGATATTTCCTTGTCAGGGCCAAAATAAGATCACAACCTGGTTCTTCGTCTTCTGCATTCATCTGAGGATGTAATTGTGAATACGACCTATGTGTACAGCTGGTTGTCCAGCCTGAATGCCTGTATCTCCATTCTCAGACTTCGTGTACCTCCGTTTGCTCTTCTCTGCAGATAGTTTTTATCATTACTTTTGATGCTTGAGACATCAGCTTTTTTCTTTTGTCTCTTCTTCTTTAAGTAGTGAGGATAAAAACAAGGATGAGGATAGGGGGAAAAAAGTGAATAGGGCTGCTTAGCATTCAACTCATTCAAGCATGATTATAAAGGTAACGGCTGCTGCCAGAGCACCCGCATGGGCAACGGAACAAGAAGTCACATGGGCAACGGAACAAGCCGTCACATGGTCAACGGAACAAGCACTCACATGGTCAACGGAACAAGCACTCACATGGTCAACGGAACAAGCAGTCACATGGGCAACGGAACAAGCACTCACATGGTCAAAGGAACAAGCAGTCACATGGGCAGCGGAACAAGCACTCACATGGTCAACGGAACAAGCAGTCACATGGGCAACGGAACAAGCAGTCACATGGGCAACGGAACAAGCAGTCACATGGGCAACGGAACAAGCATCACATCGTCACATACATCGGTCAAATAACAAAGCAGTCACATGGGCAACGGAACAAGCACTCACATGGTCAACGGAACAAGCAGTCACATGGGCAACGGAACAAGCAGTCACATGGTCAACGGAACAAGCAGTCACATGGGCAACGGAACAAGCACTCACATGGGCAACGGAACAAGCAGTCACACATGCAGTAATTGTTTCAGATTCTATTAACATACTATACTTGAGAAAATCGAACTAGGTGCTCTACTCTCTAAACAGGTAGACAGCATTCATTAGAAGTACAGTAGGTCATGAGAAATTGCATGCCAGAGTCAACGGTTATAGACAAGCAGGCCAGCTGGCAAATTTGACACCACTATACGGGAAGATGCCTGGGCAGAGCAGATATCATCAACGCTGTACGGATGTCAGACGCTAAGGCGATTGCATGATCTGGGAGTAAAGCATGTCAGTGGCGTCTTCAAGGTCAAGATAGTTGACATGGTAACCAACTTGTCATGCAAGCCATCAACTGAAGTACCTTTAGGAGGCTGCTGCATTGGAGGTCTGAGCACGAATCGGAGGGCTGAGCACGAATCGGAGGGCTGAGCACGAATCGGAGAACTGAGCACGAATCGAAGTGCTGAGCACGAATCGGAGGGCTGAGCACGAATCGGAGGGCTGAGCACGAATCGGAGTGCCCACTTTGCAGTGACGTCGAGTACTATAAAATAACATACTAACAACGATGATTAGAAGTCAAAAACTCCTCCATGCTTTCAGACGTATTGGGCATATAGGGCTAGACCTATATTTTATAGACCAATCGGTACTTTGTGGGTGATGAGGTCAGCATCACGCTGACCGTCTGCTAGGACTGTACCTGGGACCGACTCAAAGCTGGGTCGACCTGAAAGCCAGGACTGTACCTGGGACCGACTCAAAGCTGGGTCGACCTGAGAGCCAAGGTGATTTGTGAAAACCCACTACCTTCTGAACGGCAGGCGAACGTAAGAAGGATTATTGACAGTCTTTGATCACGGGCAAACATCAGCACGTGGAATGATCATTCTGTTGAGTCGTCATCGTGGACCGCTTCAATCAAAGAAACTAGAATCAAAGTATGAGCCATCTGATTATTCAAACCACAGGCCGGGGTGGACTACGAGAGTACATTCGCTCCGCTTAGAGGGTCGACGTTTGCATCCTGACCTGCACAAGACTGCAGATGTCACCAGCTTGATGTTACAGGTGCTCCAGTTATAACTTCTGTGGAGGGTTGAACGAGCTATCTGGGGCTTCCCTTGTTGGTCTGCTCTCCAGACTGGGATTCTTTAATCTGACGGCGATCAAACCTTTAGGTATCAGCCCGGGGGGGGGGGGCGTGGAAGGGACCCGTGACAGCTTAAAGAAATGGTGTACACTGTTGTCTTGTATGGGTAAAGAATTATAAATAGGTGGTGATGAAGACCGGTGAAGAAAACGAAGTAGACATTGCTATGGTACTTCAAATGTTTTTTCTGTTTACATCTAATATTCTGAAAAGATAACCTTTCTCTCACCCCCTCCCCCCCCCCCCCCCCCCCTCTTTTCCCGACAAATCATCGCAGGTTAACACTGAGCCCCGTGTATCGCAGTATAACACCCCCTCGCCCCGCAAATACAATATTTAAAGAGAAGAGATTTGCGATGTTTGAAGAGTTATCTAACTTTATCAATCTTCAGCCCCAAGAGATTACAGCAGCTTTGTGCAGCAAGGAGATGCCGCGGGCACTGGGAACTGGTCAGATGACAATCAGGGCCGTTTGTTGGTTCAACCAGGTTGGTTTCGAAAAAAGCTTTCCGTGAGAAGGGGTGGATGTGGAATTATACATGTTCGTACCCACAAAGTCCTATTGGTTATTTATACGATGGTCTCCCCATTTACACCCCCCTCCACGGTTGTATGTCAACTCCATTGATAAGTTAATTGGACTAGTCTACTGTGATCGAGGTTATGGGTGTCGCAGTCTGTTGTTGTCTGACATTTACGTTTTTATTTCCGAGAAAGAGACGGCATGTGACTTAGGTTTTTGTCACTCTCTAGGGGAATTGTGTGTTAGACCCAGTATCTAAATGTTTTAGAAGTGTTAAAAGCTCTGGCATGGTGAAATATACAACACGTGGTATGAGTGCGAGTGTAGAATATCCCCATGACCTTGTTTGAAAGTCGTATTCCTTGAGGCCGACCTATCAGGAATGAGGTGGTCAGTCAGTCGTCCAATCAGAAGCGAGCTAGTGTGTAGCGATGCGTGAATGGGGAGACCAGCGTAAAATTTACTGTCTTGTTTACTGTCTGCAGAAAACAAAAAAAAAGTGTTGGTAAAAATTAGATAGAGCAGAAATGACAGCTGCTAGCAACATGGGAGAATAATAGCAGATTATAAATTTAATAGCTATGTCTGTAATGGGGGATATTTTGGCTCTCCTTGCAACTACGGCCACATATTGGGGGAGTACGCCGGAGTTCAGTCCCCTGGCCGCATTGCAATTACGGAAAGGAGAAGGAACGAATCACACAACAAAGTGGCTAACCCTAACCCTATGATGACAGCAGTGCACTGCACACTTTCTATCGCTCACGCTGTCTATCGCCAACACACACTAATTACGTCATTTGTTTTGTTCCCTCTTCTCCACTCCGTAATTGCAATGCGGCCAGGGG
Organism: Candidula unifasciata; assembly: GCA_905116865.2. Taxonomy (NCBI): domain Eukaryota; kingdom Metazoa; phylum Mollusca; class Gastropoda; order Stylommatophora; family Geomitridae; genus Candidula; species Candidula unifasciata. The sequence goes on from CAJHNH020000022.1 coordinate 302,445, forward strand.
ACTGAACTCCGGCGTACTCCCCCAATATGTGGCCGTAGTTGCAAGGAGAGCCGATATTTTCATCCACATTAAGAAGGTTGGGGGGTAGGCACATGGATAACCCAAAACACCGAGATATTCCAGATACTCGGATTAAACGAGGATCTTGAGATAGGTGACAACCACGAGTTATCACGTGTAACACGATGTCGCGACCAAAGGTCGCCACGTGGAAGTAAAGGACCACCATGTGTTGCCACGTGAAACTAACCCGTGGTATAAGTCAGACTTGATTCTGATCAAGTTTAGTTTGTGTCGACTTGTTGGAGTGAGAGGATGGGAGACTGAGTGTAAGAATGTCAACGTGAGATTGCTTGTTGCGAAAGGAGACCCTGACGACAAAGTGTGAAGTCAAGATCAACCTGACGACAAAGTGTGAAGTCAAGATCAACCTGACGACCAAGTGTGAAGTCAAGATCAACCTGACGACAAAGTGTGAAGTCAAGATCAACCTGACGACAAAATGTGAAGTCAAGATCAACCTGACGACAAAGTGTGAAGTCAAGATCAACCTGACGACAAAGTGTGAAGTCAAGATCAACCTGACGACAAAGTGTGAAGTCAAGATCAACCTGACGACAAAGTGTGAAGTCAAGATCAACCTGACGACAAAGTGTGAAGTCAAGATCAACCTGACGACAAAGTGTGAAGTCAAGATCAACCTGACGACAAAGTGTGAAGTCAAGATCAACCTGACGACAAAGTGTGAAGTCAAGATCAACCTGACGACAAAGTGTGAAGTCAAGATCAACCTGACGACAAAGTGTGAAGTCAAGATCAACCTGACGACAAAGTGTGAAGTCAAGATCAACCAGGCAAGTCTGTGTAATGGCAAGAAGATCAACGAGATGCATCAGGGCAGACTCTGGTCAGTGAATGCGTGAAGAGCTTGCGAGTTGAAGGCTGCATGAAGGGGTTGCGAGAGCTGTTCATTAGGACAAGGACAGAACTCTGATGTAAGTGAAAATCATGCCAATAAACTTATGTTTCGTACGGCTAAGTCGGTGTCGGCTTGTACCAGATATGTAATGTAGAGTGTGTGATAAGAACATTCACGACACACACACATAAACACCACCTAGACAACGAGGTATTACGCCCCTACTTATTACAATGTCGCAAACCAATATCTTTATAAGTAATCCAGCCTTCACCCCCCCCCCCCCCCCCACCCCCACCACCAGATCACATAAACAGAATAGCACAGCAGTAGGTCCAAACGCTGACATGTTGAACTGAGTTGAGTGCACTGCACGACACTGTGAGGTGCGGATTTAATTTGGAATGCTTTTCATCGGAGCCCTACGTGGTTTGTGTTGTGAAATTCAGATTCAGAAAAAAGTGAGTGACCTGTTGACAGAGCAACAGTGGCGCCTTATTCGATTCATTGCGCGTGCAATTACTCATCTTTGTCATTATTGCTGCCATCGACGATAAGCTGCATTTCCTAATGCCGGACTGTTTGTACTGGCACTTGTGGCGGCTGCCTTATGTATTTGATGCCTGTGTGTGCTGTTGGGATTGCTGGGACTACAATCTGTGTCCATATTTCACAAGCGACAATGATGGACATTCTGCTGGATTTTGTTGGCATCGAAAAAAATGTTTGGAACTACGATGACCTGACCTGACACCGTACAGAAAAATCAAACCGCGGTAAAAACAGGCCCAATTTCTGATGATCAAATATATTAAATTATTGATCCAGTAGAGTAACGGTCGTGTGTCGTCATCATTATCCTCACTAATACAATCTTCATGCATGCCGCCAAAAAGAGTGACTGGTGATTGTCAGGCTAACGCAAGCTTCAATATTAGGTCGTGCTTCTTGCCTAGCCTGGAGCCAGTTTCAATTTTTTTTTCTCATTTTTCTCATTCCAAATCCTCATTATATGAAGTCGAACTCATGACCTTCCAGCGAGAATATAACCACTACGCTACAGCGACTCCTGACTCTATTTTCTCACCACAAGATTACATATTTTGTTTAATCGGTTATTGACACGTTGGTCTCCCCACGGAAAATAGGTAAATTTTCATTAATAAGTTTCTTGGACTAGTCTACCGTGGTCAAGGCAATGGGTATGGCGGCATGTTTTTGTGTTGCATTTATGTTTTTATTCCGAGAAAGAGACTGCCTGTGACTTAGGTTTCATCACTCTCTGAAGGTGTTAGACCCAGCTGTCGATGTTTTTTGAGTGTTAAAACCTCTGGTATGGTAAAATATACAACACGTCAACATGTCAACGGCATTGCGGAACACCCCCGTGAAAGTGACTCAAGGCTGCGTGGCTCGAGGTCGACCAATCAGAAGTTAGCTAGGCTAAAGGTCGACTAATCAGAAGTGAGCTAGTGTGTATACGGGCGGTCGGTAGAAAGACCAATCTAACTATTACCGTTTAACCTTTACAAATCTGGACTTTCCGCGACTAGTTCTATGACCAGTTTACGATATCTACCGTAGAAGCTCTACAGTTTCTGATTGTTATTTCTTTCTTCTTTTTTTCTATGTTATTCTTTGCATCTTTTCTGCGCTTAAACAGATCGTTATAGTCTGAGGAGAATGGCCCTACAGGCAGTTACCAGGGTATCTGGCCAACGCTCAACACTCAAGAGAAAGGCGAGACGGATTACAATCAGTTACTAGTACCATCGGAACTTCGCTTCCTGCTGAAGATGGGGACGGGGCGCTTGTGGGAGTGTCCTGAATGCTCTGATGCCGATTCTTAATTCAACATTCAACAAAAACTTTCGCTTTTCTGCGTATTTCATGCCACCCGCTTTCCAGACTTGTATTATTTCGGAAGAGGTCTGCACCGTGACGTGATAGGCAGCTTCACATCCACCAGGAGAGCACGGAGAACAATGTCGGCTGTAGGGTCGTTACTAGAAAGCCAGACAGGTGAAGAGGTAGAGAAGAGACAAAGGGAGACATCCTGATCCAGGTTGGCAGTTGAAGCGTGGAGCTGGACACCCCTTCTTGTAAAAACCTCACTTTCACCATGAAACACGTAAATAAGTTTCGAATTTAGGTGAATTTCAACACTTGGGGTTGCCAGCTGGTACAAGAAGGTCAATCACAGAGATGAATGGAGGCTGACGGGTGATGTCTGCAGTCAGAATCTCAAGGATCGGGAAGCTGAAGAGGTAGGGGGATTGCATCCTGGAGGATTAACACCTCACGAGTGAGAATCCAACAGATATGTTTTACGAGAAACCCCGTTCAACCGTACAACGTTTTTCCTTGAATAGCGAGCGTTTGTGTAGCCCATGTTAAGAGGGGGGGGGGGGACAGGGGCGCGGCTCGAGCCTTTTTGAGGGTCAGAAACAATAGCAGTTATTATTACTATTATTATTATGTACTGAACGGCAAATACCATTCATTCATAAATAGATGTGTCAGGTATGAACAAACACTGAAACAAAGAACCGCTCAGCATGAAGAATCGGGTGTGTGTGTGTGTTATAATGTCTATCACTCACACATTCAGATAGGTTCTATATGGAGCTAGACATTTGTTTTTCAATTTGTATGTAACTGACAATTTTTTTTAGTAATCTGTAGATGGTCCAAACTAATGACCTAGACCACGGGGGTGGAAGCCATTGCGGAGGACTGGGAGGAAGTCGCGAGGGTCACGGGGAGACTGTTAGCCCTTTAATAAAAAGAACACTAGGAGTTGGTGTTCTTAAAAGCGCTCAGACCTGACTAATCACGTTCCTGTATAGGTCCCTGTGTGTACCCCCTGTATACGTGGACGCACACAGCCACACACAACAACAAACAGACACACACAACAAACGGTGCCTTGTTGCCCTAGCCATTGGAGCTGGCAGCAGCACATAAGGGAGAACCTGCCACAGGACAACAATAGAAGAGCCCACAGGAAATAGTCAATAGAAAAGACCCAACAGGAAACATTGTGCTGCTGCTGCTGCTGTCGATCAGTGTGGACACTAGTTGTCTCACAGCAGAAAGTTGTCTCCCTGTTTTAGAGTTACTGCTCTTCGTGGTCCCGGTTGTTGTAAACGCACACGCTTTAAAAAACACCAGATCCTTTATGGGCTCATTGTGTGTGTGTGTGTGTGTGGGGGGGGGGGGGGGGTCCACATGATGTAAACTCAGACATAAAGTGCTGGTTGTTCGTCCACTCCTGAACTGTGGTCTTAATCAAGAACTTGAAGAAGTTGCCAACGTACGACATGGGGAGGCAGTGGGTCTGTTCGTGTTTTCCTTAGTGGAGCCCATGAACCCACGCAGGGAGTTCTGGTTGCCTAATCAAGGGCCCACGATTCCAGATCAATGTTTTTGAAGCCTACTGCTTCAATGTGGGGCCACTTATACGTGTACAGTATCCCATCTTACTTCATCCTTACCCACACAGGTCTGCGTAACATCAATATGTGTTAACGTTACGGGTTCCCTAATTATAACTGTCTGGAGTTGAATGGGAGACCTAGGATCTACTTGTGGTTTGTCATTGAGATTATTTTATCTAAGGGTGATAAATCTTCAGGTAGCAACTCGGGGGTTGGGGGGGGGGGAACAAACCGACCGACCGATCTACCCACACTATAACACACACACTGGACCGATTTACTCACACTATATCACACACGCTGCGACATATCTACTCACACTATATCACACACACTGGACCGATCTACCCACACTATATCACACACACTGGACCGATCTACCCACACTATAACACACACACTGGACCGATCTACCCACACTATAACACACACGCTGTACCGATCTACCCACACTATAACACATACACTGGACGGATTTACTCACACTATATCACACACACTGGACCGATCTACCCACACTATATCACACACACTGGACCGATCTACCCACACTATAACACACACACTGTACCGATCTACCCACACTATAACACACACGCTGTACCGATCTACCCACACTATAACACACACGCTGGACGGATTTACTCACACTATAACACACACGCTGGACAGATCTACCCACACTATAACACACACTATAACCCACACACTGGATAAAATAAAAAGGATGTCTACATGATTTCCGACGTCGGCTACATGGCGTGGGACTGCATTCCATATTGCCAGGTCTCTATGAGCAGAACGGCTAGCTACACGATCTTCCTAGCGTCAGCGACGATCCACGGGGATCCCTGTAAAATCTGTAATCTTCTGAATGTTCCTAGTTTCGCCTTCCACGTGTGCCATCTTCGTAAAATCATCTGTTGTCCGTAAGGCTTTTCTCGGCATGCCTTCTTTACCGCAAAGGAAAGATAACACCAGTACGTCTGGAACAACGCATGCTGCAGAAGCTGTCAGATCAGAAGAGCAGTGTTCTGCCTGTCTTTCAGGGCTTCCCTCTTAGGACCAAGACTGAGGGCCTAGTCTGCCAATTATAACATGAAGTTGTCAGGCTGCTTTTCCTTATTCTATGTTATGACTAGTATCCCCCCCCCCCCCCCCCCCAATAGTCTTACCCACGTGAAGCCGTTAACACAATGTGGGCTGTTAGTCTTGGTATTAGCGGCACATCCTTCGAGTTAACAGGGAATAAGGGATGCAGGAAAGGGGGTGACGCTTAGGTACCCCCCACCACACACCCTTATGTCTTCTTTGTCCCAGCGCCCCTGGGTAGTAGCCAGCACTCTTGCTCGGTAGCTCAGCCTGACCAAGTCTGACTGTAGTCGTTCTTTATACATCATTGTTCTGCATACACAAAATAATTGTGTGAACAAATATGCTGGTTGTCCAGTAGCCAGAAACAATGCGAGTGAGTCAAGGCTGTCACTGAAACCCTGCTTTGGCCAATGGAAACCAAATCTAACATCGGTCTCTCCTATTACCCCGGGGCGTGTGAAAGACCCGCCACTGACACAGAAAAGCCCGCCAAATCACTTGCGGTCCTGTCCCTCTCTGTTTGCCAAACCCGGGCCCCCTGCCACACTGACTTCTGTCTGTTTATACCTCTCCCAGTCAGCACGCTCTGTCACTCCACAAAGTTTGTTCAGCGCAGCTCTCTTGTTGACCCGCTGCTAATATTGACTTGATCAGGCCGGCTCAGGGAAAACTCCATCTCTTGTTGTCTGTGAACCGGTGGGAAACTCCATCTTTTGTTGTCTATCGTTGCAGATGTATTTATAGTGATTATAAAACTGCTAGTGGGACAAGGGCAATAAACACAACCATATCGGAACTTTTGTAGTTAGCGAGTCGGTCTGAAGTAGGCTGGAGGTGTTCCCACGACAGACTGGGCACATCTTGTGAAGGTGATCGCCCAGGCTTAGGAAACCTGCAACGTTATTTTTAGTGTGGGTCTCTTTCAGCGAATGACCGCAAAGTCCAACACGGTTTTATTTATCTGACCATAGGCGCTGTAACACAGGGTTTAGGTGCGGAGGACCCCCCCCCCCCCCCATACACACAATAATTTTATAAGGGGGCTAGAAGCTACACTAAAACATTGTACAGACATTTCGGTGTCATCTACTATAATCTCACCGTCCGAACTAGGTCACGTTCCATTGACAGATTTTTTAGACTCGTCTTCTGTCGGGGGGGGGGGGGGGGGGGGGGGGGTTACGGCTATGTTGTTTACTTTCTGGCTTGTCTTACATTTACGTTTTTCTTCCCAAAGAAAACAAACATCCCTGTGACACAGGTTGCAGCACTCTCTAACAAGTTATGGGTAAGACCCAGTTCCTAAATATTTTCCTTGTATTAAAAGCGCTGGCGTGCTTAAATATACACCATGCGATATATTCGCATTGCCGAACACCTCCCTAGCATGGGGCAAAGGTCAGGTCACTGGAGGTCGACTAATCAGAAGCGAGCTAGTGTGTAACGTGGGAAGATTATAAGGGGAACTAACCGACAGATCTTTTATAAGTACCTTATAATGGTACCATTGAGTTCGAATATAATCCGTTCAGAGAATTCCAAAGCGTTTGAGTTCCAATGCATTTTTTCCTATTTAAAAAATTTGAAACTAAATTAAACTGTTCCAGGGCCCAGCAAACTCACATTTTACTAAATACAGTATACAGCAAATATAGGAATAGATGTTAAAAAAAAAAAAAACATTGCATATGCCGTGCCTTGATACAAGTGGTGACATCACACATAAGGAGAAGGAGGAGCAAGGGGGATTTAGGGACATTATTGTTTGGAAGGTGAGTCACTTTCCATGATCACCTTGTGAATCTTTTCTGGTGTTGTATATGGTAGTCGTTCACCAGGTCTAGATGGATTGGGTCATCAGATCTAGATGGATTGGGTCACCAGATTTAGATGGATTGGGTCACCAGGTCTAGATGGATTGGGTCACCAGGTCTAGATGGATTGGGTCACCAGGTCTAGATGGATTGGGTCACCAGGTCTAGAGGGATTGGGTCACCAGATTTAGATGGATTGGGTCACCAGATTTAGATGGATTGGGTCACCAGGTCTAGATGGATTGGGTCACCAGGTCTAGAGGGATTGGGTCACCAGGTCTAGATGGATTGGGTCACCAATTTTTGTCGCCAGCCAGCGTCCCAAAGTGCTCTGGTACTGGCTACCATTTTTACTTGTTATAAAATGTTTGATAATTTTATCATTGACTTAACTAGGGCTCTATCGGGGTGCCATCTCTTAACCAACAGCCTCATTGACTTAACTAGGGCTCTATCGGGGTGCCATCTCTGAACCAACAGCCTCTTAGATTTTCAACGCCTGGCCACAAGATCTAGGACTTCAGCAGTACCAATCTCCCACCTCGCCCCTTTTGCTCCCGTGAAGACATTTCATCTGCGATTGTTTCTTTCTGTTGCTGCTGAAGGTGCACAAGCTGCTGCGTTGTGAGCTCAGTTTCCAAGACGACGTTCAAGCTCTGATTCAAAATCTACTTGAAAATTTCGTTCGAATTTTGAAGCTTTCGAATTCCCAGTTAAACTGTATTTGTTTATAGATTTGATATTATTAAAGTAAATTTATTATACTTATTTGCCATTCAGCACATTAATAAAAATAATATTTTCTTCCTGTCGGCGGGCCTGTATCTGGATTTAACCCCCCCCCCCACATTCTTTCACACATCATTCATCTGTCAGTCTCATGTTTCCGGTGGGAAGTGAAAGTCACATTTGACACCAGCAGGGCATCATACATATGATGCTAGCCCATTTTTATTTAGACACCAATGGGTGAACTGGACGGGTCAAGGTGTCAATATCACACAGGGCCGCCTCTAGTTCCCGGGACATTACCTGGTAACCACGTTAGGCTGGAGAACGTGACAGGTAATGCATTTTTTTTTAGAGAGAAAATACCCGTCTCAGTGTGGATTTGAACTTTGAACCCTAGACCTTAGGCGAGTGTCTGGTCACTACACCACCTGGCTACATCTCTTCCATTGTCTTTGTTCTGTGTCCAGGCTTAGTGGGGGTGGGGTAAAATATGTCTGCTAGAGACGGATATACCCCTCTCTCACAAACAGACAACACATACACACATCTTCCATGTCTGTGACCGTTCCATTAGTCTGACAGAGATTTCAAACGCTAACATGATTTGAAAGTACTTTCAGTTGGAACAAATTACAGACTCGGCCGCTTGCTCGGCTTCTGGCGCCTGCAGAACACGAGGGAGCTGGCTAAACTTGTAGGGTGATGCCGGCTGTGGCGACAGCAGGGTCAGGCTTCCCATTAGATGTGTGGCTGTGCCATTGTTTGTTTAGCTGTTGACATTCTGGTCCCACATCGCCTGCAGGTTTGTTGCTAACTTCTGATGTCTGTTTGCTTCGCGTATCTCACTGCCTGGCTTGTTTTGGTTTTTATATATATTAACTTGGAATCTAATGGGGTTCTCTCTCTCTCTCTCTCTCTCTCTCTCTCTCTCTCTCTCTCTCTCTCTCTCTCTCTTTATGAGTTGTAAACCCTTTGGCTCGGTACTATGGATGTCGCAACCCTTCTGCATTGATTCCATTTTAGGTACCGTTAATCTGGGAGAAATGTGGCTTTTCTGCCTATTCCCGGGAGTGAACCCGGACCACAAGGAGTTCGTCACCCGGCCGCCGCGAAAGTCAGGTTTAACAAACTTCGCTAGATAGCCGGGCCTCTCTCTCTCTCTCTCTCTCTATATATATATATATATATATATATATATATATATATATATATATATATATATATATATATATATATATATAATATATATATAATATATATATATATCCGTTTATGAGTGTGTCTGTGAACAGCTGCCAAGGATATCGTGAACCGTAAAATAGCTCACTGAGTACCAATCAAACAGCTCCTGGTGCGATTACTGGTAATCTTTGCCTGAACGATTTGTGTGATCTCTTATGTGTCTCTGCAGTGATCGTACACAGACAACGATAGGCTTAGAGTTCAACTGTGAGGAAGCTATGTTACTAACCTCAGGGGATGAATAAATACTTTAAAAAACATCAAAGCATACCGATATTCAAAACTTAACCGAGCTGTGACTCAGAATATGAGAGGGGGGGGGAAAAAAAGGACGCCCCCCCCCCCCTCCCCTCCACACACACACATAAGTAGGACGGTTCGGCTCGACGACACAACGCAAACAGGAATAAGGGGCAGATTACTTTACGAAGCTTGTTCGTCAAAGGTCAATGGATTGATTTCTGGCTTTTAGCTTGACTGCGGTCGCCCCTGTTTTTGTCACTTGTTAGAAATGTTCTTGAATAACTAACTGAATGGGTATATATTTGAAAGGGCCATAACATCAGACCACAAGGTGCCCTATAGAGATTAGAGCAAAATGTCACAGGAACAGTAGATTCTAGGCATCAAAGTTAGAATTTAGTATTATAGCAGAGCCATGAATCTAAGTAGCCATCCAGGCTTCATTCAACCAGTCATCAGTGAATGCATCCAGGCATCACTCAACCAGTCATCAGTGGATACATCCATGCTTCATTCAACCAGTCATCAGTGGATGCATCCAGGCTTCATTCAACCAGTCATCAGTGGATGCATCCAGACTTCATTCAACCAGTCATCAGTGGATGCATCCACGCTTCATTCAACCAGACATCAGTGGATGCATCCAGGCTTCATTCATCTAGTCATCAGTGGTTGCATCCAGGCTTCATTCAACCAGTCATCAGTGGATGCATCCAGGCTTCATTCAACCAGTCATCAGTGGATGCATCCATGCTTCATTCAACCAGTCATCAGTGGATGCATCCAGGCTTCATTCAACCAGTCATCAGTGGATGCATCCATGCTTTATTCAACCAGTCATCAGTGGATGCATCCATGTTTCATTCAACCAGTCATCAGTGGATGCATCCATGCTTCATTCAACCAGTCATCAGTGGATGCATCCATGCTTCATTCAACCAGTCATCAGTGGATGCATCCAGGCTTCATTCAAGCAGTCATCAGTGGATGCATCCAGGCTTCATTCAACCAGTCATCAGTAGATGCATCCAGGCTTCATTCAACCAGTCATCAGTGGATGCATCCAGGCTTCATTCAACCAGTCATCAGTGGATGCATCCAGGCTTCATTCAACCAGTCATCAGTGGATGCATACAGGCTTCATTCAACCAGTCATCAGTGAATGCATCTATGCTTCATTCAACCAGTCATCAGTGGATGCATCCATGCTTCCTTCAACCAGTCATCAGTGAACGCATTCATGCTTTATTCAACCAGTCATCAGTGGATGCATCCAGGCTTCATTCAACCAGTCATCAGTGGATGCATCCAGGCTTCATTCAACCAGTCATCAGTGGATGCATCCAGGCTTCATTCAACCAGTCATCAGTGGATGCATCCAGGCTTCATTCAACCAGTCATCAGTGGATGAATCCAGGCTTCATTCAACCAGTCATCAGTGGATGCATCCAGGCTTCATTCAACCAGTCATCAGTGGATGCATCTATGCTTCATTCAACCAGTCATCAGTGAACGCATTCATGCTTTATTCAACCAGTCATCAGTGGATGCATCCATGCTTCATTCAACCAATCATCAGTGGATGCATCCAGGCTTCATTCAACGAGTCGTCAGTGGATACATCCATGGTTTATTCAACCAGCTGTCTATCCATGAATCAACCATCTAATCAATCATATATCCCTCCACACAACCAATGAATCATCCTTCTATGCACCCAAGCAATCATCAATCCGTGCTTTCATTCGACCAACTGCCCATCCACTGATTCGACCCATCAACAATTCATCCAACAAAATATATACCCCTGTAACCAACAAACAATCTCCCTTGTTGTAAAGCTATCTCTTCCAGGTTTTGTTGGTCATTCACTCACCCGACCCATCCTTGAACCTCTTCTTTACACTCGTTTATCCTCGTTTTGACGCCTATTCGATTTGACCCTCCAGTCTTTCCCTCTGTTTATTTTTGATTCATGGTAGCGCCATTAATTCTCCTCTACCCTCTTCTTCATTTACACATTCTGCCATACCTCTCCCCTCCCATATTTGTTTATTTACAGAAAAGAAAAACGGAGAGATGTATAGAGTGAAAATGACGGGTTAGCAAACGGGAAAGAACAAAGCGTGTGGCGTGTACACAGTCGCACTTGACTCAAGCAATCACTGAGCAGTGGGACAACACACACAGCAAACAGCGGCCCCTAAATCAATCTCTCTGTTTGCAATACCTCTGCTATAATTTAACTAGCGCCAACATGGACCCATCAGGAAATCGGCCGCGATGATACTCGAACAAAACCGTCTTAATATCTCAGATTCTCTTCAAGGCAAACAGTATACCAGGTGTCAATCAGACACTTGGCCCGCCTAATTCTGGTCATTTTACCCGCCTACAAATGTCTCTGCGACCGAGTTTCCCGTCTCATTAGCTTTGACATTTGTCTGCGGTCAACGCACGCCCCCTCCTCCTCCTGGTTTTTAACCCTTTCTTACTATTTACTGTACTTCATAACTGCAGTCCTGCTCTGGGTGTTGAGTGTGCATCAGTTTTACAGATTTTGATTCCCTTGAATGATAACTGTTGGTTCATTGCGTCTCAAGCAGATGCACTCTGACTTCAAAGAAAGCTATACGTAGTGAAGTTATACGTCATTAGGGAACACGTGTCGACTACCACGGACTCATAAGTGATGAAGGAACTGATACTTAACTTCGTCACAATGCACTCTATGGAGTCGCTAGTAATCTGCTGACAATGGACCAAAGGCAGAAATAACCTAGACGTATTAAATGGCAATTCGTTGACATGAGAATCGTCCTACACTTGCTGGTAGAGACTGAGCACGAATAAGCCTGATCTGAGGGACATGAAAGCAAACGATGTTCCCTGGAGCTCTTGGTGACTTCCTATACTGCAAAGGGCTGGTCGGTAACGGTGATACACACCAATCCTCCCCCTAGCATAAGACAGGGAGCACAGCGTAGATCCACCAAGGCTTAACGATTAATGACCTCTATCTGGCCCTTTATTCACGTTTTTGCTTGGGGCTGATTCCCTCAGAGATTCGTTCCATTGATTTCTTGGCTAAGACACTGGATGCTCTCTCTATCAGGGGAGATAATCGCAGATCTTTACAATTAACGCAAAATTTAACAGAACCGTGGCAAGCGGCGGGGTCCTACGAGGAAGCACACTTTTTTCAACAAGGATTCGGTGGGAACATTAAAGAATGTCAACCGTGAACTGACCATCTGTGACCAAATAGAGGCAGTTGATGAAACTGTTACGTTTCTTGTTGTGTCTAGACTGAATATAGCAATACAGAAGTTTTAGTCGTGTTAAACAACATAATACCGCTGCCCAGGAGGTTGCTGAAAATAGCCATAGCTTTATTATTAATTACATATTTGAAAAACCGATAAATTCCGATTAAGAAAGCATTCAGGCTAAATTTGAATCTGTCATAGTAAACCACATGACTGATTTGATTCAAGAACTCACATCACATGAGGCATTCCAATAAGCGCTCGGTCCCCATCTTCAGCAGCCAGTGAAGAGTTCCGATACTAATGGTGCCATTAGCATTCTGATTAAACGTCCCTCCTGCCTTTCCTCTGAGCCTCGAGCATCTGCCAGAACCCCTCGTCACTCCCAACTGCATCAATCTCACCACACTGTGGTGATCCATCTGCTCCTCCGACCTGTACAAGCTCTCCCACAAGGAGAGTCTAACCACATCTGCCTTATCATGCATAAGTATTCCACCATGCTGTGCAGAGCCAGCCAGTATGTCCGCCGGTTCATTTCCCAACACACCGGCATCTCCTGGTGAAAAAATCCAGACAATACTCCTCACCCGTGTCCTCCGCAGCAAAGGCATGAAACTCTGCATGAAGCAAGAAACAAGACAGCTGACACAGTCAACAATGACACACATAAACAGGAAACAAGACAGCTGACACAGTCAACAATGACACACATAAACAGGAAACAAGACAGCTGACACAGTCAACAATGACACACATAAACAGGAAACAAGACAGCTGACACAGTCAACAATGACACACATAAACAGGAAACAAGACAGCTGACACAGTCAACAATGACACACATAAACAGGAAACAAGACAGCTGACACAGTCAACAATGACACACATAAACAGGAAACAAGACAGCTGACACAGTCAACAATGACACACATAAACAGGAAACAAGACAGCTGACACAGTCAACAATGACACACATAAACAGGAAACAAGACAGCTGACACAGTCAACAATGACACACATAAACAGGAAACAAGTAAGCTGACAGTCAACAATGACACACATAAACAGGAAACAAGTAAGCTGATAGTCAACAATGACACACATAAACAGGAAACAAGTAAGCTGATAGTCAACAATGACACACATAAACAGGAAACAAGACAGCTGACACAGTCAACAATGACACACATAAACAGGAAACAAGACAGCTGACACAGTCAACAATGACACACATAAACAGGAAACAAGACAGCTGACACAGTCAACAATGACACACATAAACAGGAAACAAGACAGCTGACACAGTCAACAATGACACACATAAACAGGAAACAAGACAGCTGACACAGTCAACAATGACACACATAAACAGGAAACAAGACAGCTGACACAGTCAACAATGACACACATAAACAGGAAACAAGACAGCTGACACAGTCAACAATGACACACATAAACAGGAAACAAGACAGCTGACACAGTCAACAATGACACACATAAACAGGAAACAAGACAGCTGACACAGTCAACAATGACACACATAAACAGGAAACAAGACAGCTGACACAGTCAACAATGACACACATAAACAGGAAACAAGACAGCTGACACAGTCAACAATGACACACATAAACAGGAAACAAGACAGCTGACACAGTCAACAATGACACACATAAACAGGAAACAAGACAGCTGACACAGTCAACAATGACACACATAAACAGGAAACAAGACAGCTGACACAGTCAACAATGACACACATAAACAGGAAACAAGACAGCTGACACAGTCAACAATGACACACATAAACAGGAAACAAGACAGCTGACACAGTCAACAATGACACACATAAACAGGAAACAAGACAGCTGACACAGTCAACAATGACACACATAAACAGGAAACAAGACAGCTGACACAGTCAACAATGACACACATAAACAGGAAACAAGACAGCTGACACAGTCAACAATGACACACATAAACAGGAAACAAGACAGCTGACACAGTCAACAATGACACACATAAACAGGAAACAAGACAGCTGACACAGTCAACAATGACACACATAAACAGGAAACAAGACAGCTGACACAGTCAACAATGACACACATAAACAGGAAACAAGACAGCTGACACAGTCAACAATGACACACATAAACAGGAAACAAGACAGCTGACACAGTCAACAATGACACACATAAACAGGAAACAAGACAGCTGACACAGTCAACAATGACACACATAAACAGGAAACAAGACAGCTGACACAGTCATCAATGACACACATAAACAGGAAACAAGACAGCTGACACAGTCATCAATGACACACATAAACAGGAAACAAGACAGCTGACACAGTCAACAATGACACACATAAACAGGAAACAAGACAGCTGACACAGTCAACAATGACACACATAAACAGGAAACAAGACAGCTGACACAGTCAACAATGACACACATAAACAGGAAACAAGACAGCTGACACAGTCAACAATGACACACATAAACAGGAAACAAGACAGCTGACACAGTCAACAATGACACACATAAACAGGAAACAAGACAGCTGACACAGTCATCAATGACACACATAAACAGGAAACAAGACAGCTGACACAGTCATCAATGACACACATAAACAGGAAGAAGAAGAAAGGTGAAACTAATGTGAACATTGTAAAAGTAAGTGATGTGATAAATAATATGAAAGTAACACAATATACTAGAGACATCAAAGCCATGAATGTCAGAAAAGTAAGTGATGTGATAAAAATATGAAAGTAACACAATATACTAGAGACATCAAAGCCATGAATGTCAGAAAAGTAAGTGATGTGATAAAAATATGAAAGTAACACAATATACTAGAGACATCAAAGCCATGAATGTCAGAAAAGTAAGTGATGTGATAAATAATATGAAAGTAACACAATATACTAGAGACATCAAAGCCATGAATGTCAGAAAAGTAAGTGATGTGATAAAAATATGAAAGTAACACAATATACTAGAGATATCAAAGCCATGAATGTCAGAAAAGTAAGTGATGTGATAAAAATATGAAAGTAACACAATATACTAGAGACATCAAATCCATGAATGTCAGAAAAGTAAGTGATGTGATAAAAATATGAAAGTAACACAATATACTAGAGACATCAAAGCCATGAATGTCAGAAAAGTAAGTGATGTGATAAAAATATGAAAGTAACACAATATACTAGAGACATCAAAGCCATGAATGTCAGAAAAGTAAGTGATGTGATAAATAATATGAAAGTAACACAATATACTAGAGACATCAAAGCCATGAATGTCAGAAAAGTAAGTGATGTGATAAAAATATGAAAGTAACACAATATACTAGAGACATCAAAGCCATGAATGTCAGAAAAGTAAGCACTCAAAGACAGAAAAAGACACAAAAGTGTACCAAAAACAAATAAAAAAGGATTACCAATACAACACGATGTAGCAACACAGCCAACAAAGCTAAGCTTGTATGAATATGTGAAGGATTGGTTCATAACATTCAGAGAGGTCTCTATTTATCTGACTTTCTTGAACATAAAATTATTTCTTAAGTTCATGAGCTACACATTTTTAACATGCCTGATAAATCTAATTTACCAGACAATATTTTTAAACCTAGGAGATAAACTTAAATCTAACAGGATAAATCTGTTCAACTTGCCAGACAAAACTGACAGATACATCTATATGATCAAAAGAAACTTTATTTATTTTATCACAAAAATTAATCAACTACATAAATCTATTAATTACATAAATGTATTAAATAAGACAGATAAATCTATTTAATCAACAAGATAAAAATTATTTAATCTATCAAAGAAAACAATTGTCTTGGTATTTTAGAAAAAAGTGCACACTATATTATGAAGGGCACCACAACGGTGTGGCAGCTGAACACTCGTCCGGGGATCTGAGGTTTGTGGGCTCAGGTCCTGATGGAGCCACAGTTAACACAGTTAATAGTGCTCCGATCTAACAACACAGTTAATAGTGCTCCGATCTGATACAACCAACAGTGCTCTGGTCTAGTACAACCAACAGTGCTCTGGTCTGATACAACCAACAGTGCTCTGGTCTGATACAACCAACAGTGCTCTGGCTGGTCTGATACAACCAACAGTGCTCTGGTCTGATACAACCAACAGTGCTCTGGTCTGATACAACCAACAGTGCTCTGGTCTGAAACAACCAACAGTGCTCTGGTCTGATACAACCAACAGTGCTCTGGTCTGATACAACCAACACTGCTCTTTTTTCTAGTCAATATTGCTCTGATCTAAAAAAAAAAAAAAAAAAAAGATTACAGATCTCTGATCTAATTAAACAGTAGTGCGCCATCGAACAATTCAAAAATCTGACCTTTATGAGACTATTTTTGTAGTGTAGGCAGGGGGGTCTTTGAGCCTGATCATTCAGGGCCACATAGCTAGTACTGTCCCCATGGACTCTACAGGTGAGAATTTTATTTTGCCACCGACAGAAAAAATCCCCAGCCTTACCAAGGATTCAAATCCGAGTCTGCCGCATGAGAGCCCAGCGTTTTAACCATTCAGCCAGCCACTTCTCTAACAATACACAGTCAACAGGGCTATGATTTAACACAGTCCATAGTCCTCTGATCTAACAACGCAGTCAGCAGGGTTCCATTCTAACAACGCAGTCAGCAGGGTTCCAGTCTAACAACGCAGTCAGCAGGGTTCCATTCTAACAACGCAGTCAGCAAGGTTCCATTCTAACAACGCAGTCAGCAGGGTTCCAGTCTAACAACGCAGTCAGCAGGGTTCCATTCTAACAACGCAGTCAGCAGGGTTCCATTCTAACAACGCAGTCAGAAAGGTTCCATTCTAACAACGCAGTCAGCAGGGTTCCATTCTAACAACGCAGTCAGCAAGGTTCCATTCTAACAACGCAGTCAGCAGGGTTCCAGTCTAACAACGCAGTCAGCAGGGTTCCATTCTAACAACGCAGTCAGCAAGGTTCCATTCTAACAACGCAGTCAGCAAGGTTCCATTCTAACAACGCAGTCAGCAGGGTTCCATTCTAACAACGCAGTCAGCAGGGTTCCATTCTAACAACGCAGTCAGCAGGGTTCCATTCTAACAACGCAGTCAGCAGGGTTCCAGTCTAACAACGCAGTCAGCAGGGTTCCAGTCTAACAACGCAGTCAGCAGGGTTCCAGACTAACAACGCAGTCAGCAGGGTTCCAGTCTAACAACGCAGTCAGCAGGGTTCCAGTCTAACAACGCAGTCAGCAGGGTTCCATTCTAACAACGCAGTCAGCAGGGTTCCATTCTAACAACGCAGTCAGCAGGGTTCCATTCTAACAATGCAGTCAGCAGGGTTCCATTCTAACAAAGCAGTCAGCAGGGTTCCACCAGTCTAACAACGCAGTCAGCAGGGTTCCATTCTAATAACGCAGTCAGCAGGGTCCCACCAGTCTAACAACGCAGTCAGCAGGGTTCCATTCTAATAACACAGTCAGCAGGGTTCCACCAGTCTAACAACGCAGTCAGCAGGGTTCCATTCTAACAACACAGTCAGCAGGGTTCCAGTCTAACAACGCAGTCACCAGGGTTCCATTCTAACAACAGTCAGCAGGGTTCCATTCTAATAACGCAGTCAGCAGGGTTCCACCAGTCTAACAATGCAGTCAGCAGGGTTCCAGTCTAACAATGCAGTCAGCAGGGTTCCAGTCTAACAACGCAGTCAGCAGGGTTCCAGTCTAACAGCGCAGTCAGCAGGGTTCCAGTCTAACAACATTCAGCAGGGTTCTAGTCTAACAACGCAGTCAGCAGGGTTCCAGTCTTACACTGCAGTGCTGGTGGCTAGTTACTGAATGGTCCATTATTTATTCTAAGCCCCAAAGAACAAAACAAAATAGATGGTTCACAAAATGATGATTCACATAAGGTGTAACAATGAAGGCGAAATTCACAATAAAGATTTTGGTTGCTTTTGAATTGTTCTCCATATCATTGTCTCTATGTACACTAACAAACCCAACAGTGGACGTAACCACGGTTGGTGTCAGGCTGTCAGTAGTGAGGTCAAGGTTGATGAAGAGGCATAGAACTGTGTCCTTCACAATTCCCAACCTCAATTAGTCATCTGTCTGGTTGGTCAGGGAGAATCCTCAGCTTTGGACACAGTTCACATATGAGACTTTGGTTGTTGCTCTGCAAATTTTTCTAACAATCGTTTCTGTACAGATCTTGGCAGTGGTTTGGTCCAAAGACCGTTTTCCACTCTGAACTCCCTGCTCTGGTGCTCTGTGGCTCCATGGCGAATCTGGAAGTCACACAGAGCCACCAACGGATGTACCAGAACCTGGGCAAGTAGAAGAAGCAGAATAATAATGTAGATAACAATGCAACAACACTAGTCAGATATCAACTTCAATGTGAAATAATGCAACAAGTTTTCTTCATACTGAGGTATTTAGGCCTATTTTCTTCTTCTTTGCTTTCACCAGTGGTAGAAAGTCCTGGTTGTTCATCCATATCTGGACTTTAGTATTGTGTTTTGCGTGGTAATTCGTTTTACAGACCTAACTTATTTGTATGCAGACTGCCGGTTCCTTAGCTCTCAAGAAGATTTACTCTGACTTTCGAAGAAATAACTCTAATTAGTCGGCTTTTGCAACATGCTTGGGTAGTGGGTCTATCCTTTCTCTCCCTCCCCCCAGGTCTGGATCCCATACAGCCAATACTGGGCATATGATGCCAGCTCCATATTTGTACAGATCAACTGGCACTGGGTGGCTAATGTGGCTAATATCATGCCAGCCTCTTTTACTTCTTGGTACCCATTTTAAGGTGAGCTCATTTGATGAGGATTCGAACATCCACAAGATGACTGCTAGCCACTGTGCCACAACTGCTCTCATTTATGTATAATCAGAGAATTTACCTTCCCGCTTTATCTGGGGCCCCAATGGCTGTGAAGGATGGGTGGGGGGGGGGGGGGGGAGACAGACAGACTGCACATGAACAAGCAGGTTGTACAAGGTGATGATTTCAGGATTAGCTTAAACTGGTCTAAAGCTCTAAACAACAAAACAAGGAGCCAGCCGCCCTTGTCAAGGTCAAGGCAGACAGAGAAGAAACAACGTGGTCTGTAAATAAATTAGTAACTTGCTTCCTCTGGTTTAAAGAAGTAGACATTTCCCGAGAATAACTAAGCATGTCACTGGCTTTCAGAGTTACAGCTACACACAGGTGATGGACAAAGCAGATAGCAATATACTGGGCAGATTATCAGGAAAAGACAGAGGCCCTAAATAGATGCTGCAATGGGAAACACACGGAAGCGAGTACGCCCAAGAGAAACCCTACAGCGAACATCGATGAGTGAGGCCAGAGGCGCTGGACTGGATTCTATCCACGATATCGATAGGATTACATAGAACAAACCAGAAGGAGAACCAGACTGCGAGCCCTATGTGACATATAATGGAGAAGTCCCAGAGCTCACATCAGTAATCGCTGTTTCTGCTGAATCAAGAGACCGGATGTAATTACCTCCAAGATTTCTGGCCTGTACTCAAGAGTAGCAATAGCAACAGCAGCCGTCTCCAGCGTCGACAGTGAGGAATCCCTGGGCTGGGTGCGAATAACATACTTGCTCCTTTGGCTAGAGTTTATCTGTACCTAGTCAGGTTAGAAATACAAGCAAAAACAGTCAACTCTGGTGGCACAAAACAAAATCAGGAAGACGAGAAAGAAGAAGCAGATGACGATGATAAAGAAAAAATACACATCTAACATTCTAAAACTCTTTAATGGAAGTTAAGTAAAAATGCTGGACCATTCAAAGAGAAGATCTTGTTTCCACCAGGTTTGAAGAACTCATTGAGAGATGCTTCAACACAATTACTAGACATGATAATCACAAAACATATACTCAACAGCTTGAAAATTATGAAAAAGACTAACGCCAAAAAGCATATATTACCTTCTTTAAACTTTTTAGAAATGGGTTCTGAGAATAAATCCCCTTGGCTTGAGCCCAAGTGCCATCTAGCAAAACAATGTTGTATGACTTATCTGTCGGCAGCTCTGAGATGTCCACTGCATCAGCCCCTGGGTATAGCAGTATTGTGTCTGGAGATTCTAGAGCAGAAATGAATTCTGGGTACCTAGAAGAGAGAATCATATCAGATGAAAGTACTGTCCTCCACTGGCAACATAACTAGTTCTCATTTTGTGGTCCACGAGGAGTCCGCAGAACAAACATAAGGCGCAAGTGATATTTTTTTTTAAATACTTAATTTTTTTTGCGATAAGCTTTTTATTAAGTTCGGTTTTGTTTGTTTGTCTGGTACAAATGTTTAGTTCAATGTTTTTTTTAAAAATCTGACGAACAAAAAGTATGGGATTCATGGAGACCTTAAAAATTAGGAAGGGTCCGTGGGTCTTATCTAACTGGGAACCAGTGGCATCAGGATTAATTAAACTGTAATGATGTTTATTCGCAGACTGCAAAGTATCATCCTCAACATTTTAAAAGTTTTCTGCATAAGGTCACTCCCATCACAGCCTGCAGATGAAAATCGTGGTCCTTTGCTAGTTTCTCTTCCTCGTGTATCTCTAGGCTCAGTGTCTATGATGTCCAATTTCTATCTTTGTGGTTGTCGTGAAATGATAGCCATTACGCATCGGTCTGTAAGGCTGATAACCTGTCTTACCTGTAATCTGCACAAAATTCAAACTTGGACTCGCCCAGAAATATATAGTCCCTTATATCTATATATATAGGCCTGTATTGGACAACATTATTATGTCTGCCTTTTCTGGTTACTTTAACTAAACTCCACTTTTAAATGTATATCTCTTGGAGATATATTAAGGGAGTTATTTGAGGTTTCGTGGAAACCGATTTACTCCTTGCCCAAGTATACAAGGGACTTCTTTTGTTACCAACGCCTGAAGTGTCTAAGTGACGCTATTCTCCTTGCCAGCTTCTCAAGCGTCCAGATGTGTTAATCTGTGCCTGTATAAATTTCACTTTTCAAGGCAATCTGGAATGTCTGTTTTTACATATGCTTGGGTAAGTTAATTATAGTTTACGAGTACCTAGAATGATGTCTGTAAAGTAGTCACTGCTGTAGAGAAATCAGTATCGGCTGTGTGATCCCACTTAGTTCGACCGTTCTTGATCGCTAGAGAAGCGGATTCGAACGTAGATCTTCCACTGTACAGACTAAATAGCTTATGCCCTCAATAAACCACCCATACTGATAAAACTTAATACCCTTACAATTGTGTACGTTTTAAACTAACTAAAGAATCTGTACATACGAAATGGGGACAGAATTGGGTCAGGGCTTTGTTAATCAAAGTATGTGTGTGTTTGACCCAGATCAATGAGTGCTGGGGCGGTTGGGAAAGCTAGTGAATGCAGGTACTGACAGTAAATATTGGTGTCTGTGTGCAGAGTGAGGGGGAGAGGGAGAGTGATATATGTGTTAGACCACTTTATCTATCTCCACTGTATATCTGACTTGCCTTCTCTTGCACTAAACAGACAGATAAATATAGGAGACTTATGTCTTTTGGTCTGGAGAGGCAATCTGAGGAATGAAACAGGAGAGCAGAGAGGAGTCAGCAGATGGGGGTTGATGACTGATGCTTGCTCTGTCTTTCCTGTCAAGATGTTACCCTCTTGGTGATGACTAATGTTGAGTTATTTTCTTGACAGGATGTATCTTTTCTGAAGAGCTGGCAGAAGATTCACAGTCCAACCAACATCCACCAACCATCAAACCACCAGAAACAAACTGTTACCCACCAGCTAACACCTGTGAAGGTTCCTGACATCTCCAACATGTGGGAGATGGTACCTCAAACAGCTACCAGTGCTAGAGCTTAGTGTGGCTCAAAGACATTGTGTGTCCTTACTGGTGATAGAGACTTGCTAAATACCGGTATAGTTGCTGTGTCTTCTATGGTGAAGTACTCTTTCACTACCTGATCCAGTTGAGCAGAATTACCAGAGTCAAAGACAGTCGAATCATCAGGAGCTGAGGGAGGCATCATAGACAGAAAGAGGCTAAGTGCAGTTTGATGCCTTATGTGCTTTATTCCTCACAGCTCCTGGGTTGTCCAATGATGACAAGATGTCATCTCCAAGACCTTCTGTCTGTGTAGTATCTTTGTGATTTGGACATGATATCCTGAGATCTAGCCTAGGAGATCTGGCAATTGTCTCACTTTTATATATCTATTTTATATTGATTACATGCATTCATTTTCATGGCTGACTTAGGTGTCTCTATTTCACCTTTTTAAGTGTTTAGCAGTTGTGTATGTATGTATCTTCATTATATGTGTTAACATGGTTATGATAATGAACTATCATAACCTGGGGGCTTTCTTTAGTAAGTAGTGGGGGTGTCCAGCCAAGTGTGCCTAGAAATATTGTATTTATATACTGATATATTTTGTAGTGCCAATACTTGAGTTGCCCTACTCCAGAGATAAGTTGAGCGTATATTGGCCACGGGGAATCCCTTAGACCAATACGAGCCAAACGACTCAACATAATTATCTCTGAGTGCTGTTGGTTCTGAAGGAGGAATCCTTACATTAGGCACGCGACAGGAGTGATATGTGACAGTGGTCACTCCCTGCCTCTTCTAACATGAACCAAGCCTTGCAGTAGTATTTTTTAAACCCCTGCAGCACTTCACATACCCCACTATGTTTATTTATAAACCATTGCAGCACTTCATATACCCCACTATGTTAATGTATAAACTACTGCAGCACTTCATGTACCCCACCATGTTAATTTATAAACTACTGCAGCACTTCATATACCACACTATGTTAATTTATAAACTACTGCAGCACTTCACATACCCCACTATGTTAATTTATAAACTACTGCAGCACTTCATGTACCACATTATGTTAATTTATAAACCCCTGCAGCACTTCATATACCCCACTATGTTCATTTATAAACCCCTGCAGCACTTCATATACCCCACTATGTTCATTTATAAACCCCTGCAGCACTTCATGTACCACATTATGTTAATTTATAAACCCCTGCAGCACTTCATATACCACACTATGTTAATTTATAAACTACTGCAGCACTTCACATACCACACTATGTTAATTTATAAACTACTGCAGCACTTCATATACCACACTATGTTAATTTATAAACTACTGCAGCACTTCATATACCCCACTATGTTAATTTATAAACTACTGCAGCACTTCACATACCACACTATGTTAATTTATAAACTACTGCAGCACTTCATATACCCCACTATGTTAATTTATAAACCCCTGCAGCACTTCATATACCCCACTATGTTAATTTATAAACTACTGCAGCACTTCACATACCCCACTATGTTAATGTATAAACTACTGCAGCACTTCATATACCACACTATGTTAATTTATAAACTACTGCAGCACTTCACATACCACACTATGTTAATTTATAAACTACTGCAGCACTTCATATACCCCACTATGTTAATTTATAAACTACTGCAGCACTTCACATACCACACTATGTTAATTTATAAACTACTGCAGCACTTCACATACCCCACTATGTTAATGTATAAACTACTGCAGCACTTCATATACCACACTATGTTAATTTATAAACTACTGCAGCACTTCATATACCACACTATGTTAATTTATAAACTACTGCAGCACTTCACATACCACACTATGTTAATTTATAAACTACTGCAGCACTTCATATACCACACTATGTTAATTTATAAACTACTGCAGCACTTCATATACCACACTATGTTAATTTATAAACTACTGCAGCACTTCATGTACCACACTATGTTAATTTATAAACTACTGCAGCACTTCATGTACCACACTATGTTAATTTATAAACTACTGCAGCACTTCATATACCCTACTATGTTAATTTATAAACTACTGCAGCACTTCACATACCCCACTATGTTAATTTATAAACTACTGCAGCACTTCATATACCCCACTATGTTAATGCATAAACTACTGCAGCACTTCATATACCCCACTATGTTAATTTATAAACTACTGCAGCACTTCATATACCCCACTATGTTAATTTATAAACCCCTGCAGCACTTCATATACCCCACTATGTTAATTTATAAACCCTTGCAGCACTTCATGTACCCCACTATGTTAATTTATAAACCCCTGCAGCACTTCATGTACCACATTATGTTAATTTATAAACCCCTGCAGCACTTCATGTACCACATTATGTTAATTTATAAACCCCTGCAGCACTTCATATACCACACTATGTTAATTTATAAACCCCTGCAGCACTTCATGTACCACACTATGTTAATTTATAAACTACTGCAGCACTCCATATACCCCACTATGTTAATTTATAAACCACTGCAGCACTTCATATACCACACTATGTTTATTTATAAACCACTGCAGCACTTCATGTACCACACTATGTTAATTTATAAACCACTGCAAGACTTCACGTACCACACTATGTTAATTTATAAACCCCTGCAGTACTTCATGTAGCACATTATGTTCATTTATAAACTACTGCAGCACATAATATACCCCACTATGTTCATTTATAAACCCCTGCCGCACTTCATATACCCCACTATGTTCATTTATAAACCCCTGCAGCACTTCATATACCCCACTATGTTCATTTATAAACCCCTGCAGCACTTCATGTACCCCACTATGTTAATTTATAAACTACTGCAGCACTTCATATACCACACTATGTTTATTTATAAACCACTGCAAGACTTCACGTACCACATTATGTTCATTTATAAACCCCTGCAGCACTTCATGTACCACACTATGTTAATTTATAAACCACTGCAAGACTTCACGTACCACATCATGTTCATTTATAAACCCCTGCAGCACTTCATGTAGCACATTATGTTCATTTATAAACTACTGCAGCACATAATATACCCCACTATGTTCATTTATACACCCTGCAGCACATAATATACCCCACTATGTTCATTTATACACCCTGCAGCACTTCATATACCACACTATGTTAAATTATAAACTACTGCAGCACTTCATGTACCACACTATGTTAATTTATAAACTACTGCAGCACTTCATGTACCACATTATGTTCATTTATAAATCCCTTCAGCACTTCATGTACCACATTATGTTCATTTATACACCCTGCAGCACTTCATATACCATACTATGTTCATTTATAAACTCCTGCAGCACTTCATATACCATACTATGTTCATTTATACACCCTGCAGCACTTCATATACCATACTATGTTCATTTATAAACTCCTGCAGCACTTCATATACCACACTATGTTCATTTATACACCCTGCAGCACTTCATATACCACACTATGTTCATTTATACACCCTGCAGCACTTCATATACCATACTGTGTTCATTTATACACCCTGCAGCACTTCATATACCCCACTATGTTATTTTATAAACTACTGCAGCACTTCACATACCACACTATGTTAATTTATAAACTACTGCAGCACTTCATATACCACACTATGTTAATTTATAAACTACTGCAGCACTTCATATACCACACTATGTTAATTTATAAACTACTGCAGCACTTCACATACCACACTATGTTAATTTATAAAATACTGCAGCACTTCACATACCACACTATGTTAATTTATAAACTACTGCAGCACTTCACATACCACACTATGTTAATTTATAAACTACTGCAGCACTTCATATACCACACTATGTTAATTCATAAACTACTGCAGCACTTCATGTACCACACTATGTTAATTTATAAACTACTGCAGCACTTTATGTACCACATTATGTTAATTTATAAACTACTGCAGCACTTCACATACCCCACTATGTTAATTTATAAACTACTGCAGCACTTCATATACCCCACTATGTTAATTTATAAACTACTGCAGCACTTCACATACCCCACTATGTTAATTTATAAACTACTGCAGCACTTCATATACCCCACTATGTTAATGCATAAACTACTGCAGCACTTCATATACCCCACTATGTTAATTTATAAACTACTGCAGCACTTCATATACCACACTATGTTAATTTATAAACCCCTGCAGCACTTCATATACCCCACTATGTTAATTTATAAACTACTGCAGCACTTCATATACCCCACTATGTTAATTTATAAACCCTTGCAGCACTTCATGTACCACATTATGTTAATTTATAAACCCCTGCAGCACTTCATGTACCACATTATGTTAATTTATAAACCCCTGCAGCACTTCATATACCACACTATGTTAATTTATAAACCCCTGCAGCACTTCATGTACCACACTATGTTAATTTATAAACTACTGCAGCACTCCATATACCCCACTATGTTAATTTATAAACTACTGCAGCACTTCATATACCACACTATGTTTATTTATAAACCACTGCAAGACTTCACGTACCACATTATGTTCATTTATAAACCCCTGCAGCACTTCATGTACCACACTATGTTAATTTATAAACCACTGCAAGACTTCACGTACCACATCATGTTCATTTATAAACCCCTGCAGTACTTCATGTAGCACATTATGTTCATTTATAAACTACTGCAGCACTTCATATACCACACTATGTTAATTTATAAACCACTGCAAGACTTCACGTACCACATCATGTTCATTTATAAACCCCTGCAGTACTTCATGTAGCACATTATGTTCATTTATAAACTACTGCAGCACATAATATACCCCACTATGTTCATTTATAAACCCCTGCCGCACTTCATATACCCCACTATGTTCATTTATAAACCCCTGCAGCACTTCATGTACCACATTATGTTAATTTATAAACCCCTGCAGCACTCCATATACCCCACTATGTTAATTTATAAACTACTGCAGCACTTCATATACCACACTTTGTTTATTTATAAACCACTGCAAGACTTCATGTACCACACTATGTTAATTTATAAACCACTGCAAGACTTCACGTACCACATCATGTTCATTTATAAACCCCTGCAGCACTTCATGTAGCACATTATGTTCATTTATAAACTACTGCAGCACATAATATACCCCACTATGTTCATTTATAAACTACTGCAGCACATAATATACCCCACTATGTTCATTTATACACCCTGCAGCACTTCATATACCACACTATGTTAAATTATAAACTACTGCAGCACTTCATGTACCACACTATGTTAATTTATAAACTACTGCAGCACTTCATGTACCACATTATGTTCATTTATAAATCCCTGCAGCACTTCATGTACCACATTATGTTCATTTATACACCCTGCAGCACTTCATATACCATACTATGTTCATTTATAAACTCCTGCAGCACTTCATATACCATACTATGTTCATTTATAAACCCTGCAGCACTTCATATACCACACTATGTTCATTTATACACCCTGCAGCACTTCATATACCATACTATGTTCATTTATAAACTCCTGCAGCACTTCATATACCACACTATGTTCATTTATACACCCTGCAGCACTTCATATACCACACTATGTTCATTTATACACCCTGCAGCACTTCATATACCATACTGTGTTCATTTATACACCCTGCAGCACTTCATATACCATACTGTGTTCATTTATACACCCTGCAGCACTTCATATACCATACTATGTTCATTTATACACCCTGCAGCACTACATATACCACACTATGTTCATTTATACACCCTGCAGCACTTCATATACCATATTATGTTCATTTATACACCCCACTCGAATATAAAAATATTCCAGTCTCTAAGACAGGATGCTATGTATGAGCCAGTTTTCTGTCAAGCTGAGATCTTGTCAAATGTCAGTCATTTTCCTCTTCTTAGTCTACAACATTTTAAGCATGTTTCTTAAAATTTTAGTTGATAAGCCATGATTTCCTTCTGTACTGATTGCACAACAGTATACACAAATCAACAATTAAACAGATTTTGAGAACAGGGAGAATAGATCAAATAGATAAACTGACAGAGTAAATAGGGACTTCTTTGTGTCACAACAAGAACTACATGACAAATTATTTACAAATTACATACCGAACAGCCGAAAATCGTTTCCCCTTGTAGACAAAGCACTTGCCAGGAGCTAGGCTGTTCTGTAAAATAGGAACTGTCCGGAGACATCTGGATTCCTGCAGTTGATGAAACAGCAGAGAAAACTATCTGAATACAGACCCATAACATAAATATGTCTCTGTATGTGGTAATGATGTTTCACATCTTTGATCCAAAACTGCTGTTTTATGAAATTACTATATACTGGATCTATATGAAATACTTCCAGGATACTAATGACATTCCTGAGAAGTAAAGGTGCCGACTTTGTGCCGACTCTAAAACCCACCGAGTGCCAACTGATCTATATAAAAATATTATTCTAGCATCATCTTGTGCTCAGTGTGTCTGGCGTAAAAAGAGCCCTGATTATATGTGAAGTACTGTCCTGGTTTGTTGTGAGTGTCCATGTCTGGCACTGGTAGCACAGAGTTGGAATGAATATGCTTTGAATAAGATGTCTCTTTGTGCTGATTGGGATTGTCTTATGCTGTAAGAGGGGGGCTAGCTGTCCCAATACTGACCTGTCTAGATATGAAAAACTGACCTGGTTAGATATGAAATCACTATATGTGACAGTGACTGCAGCCCAAGTTGCTCACCAAGTGTCAATTTGTCTACATAAATATAGGTAACTACCACCATATGTCACAGAGCTGTGGTGGTAGAGTAGCTGGATGCTCTGCCTACCAGCCCAAAGATTGTGGGTCTAATTTTTTTCTCTTTCCAAAAATAATCTTGGATCTCAGATCAACCCAGTATGAAAATGGGTACAAAATAAAAGTTCTTGGAAATAAAAAGTGCAGGCATGTCCACTACACCACCCATCGAGGGTGGATGGTTCTATAAAACTAGGTTTAACATCATATGCCTAACATTTCAATGACGGGAAATGGTCCTTTACTTCCTAGATGCCTAGTACACCTCATGGCAGGGGAAATGGTCCATTACTTCCTAGATGCCTAGTACACCTCATGGCAGGGAATGGTCCTTTATTTCCTAGATGCCTAGTACACCTCATGGCAGGGGAAATGGTCCGTTACTTCCTAGATGCCTAGT
The DNA here is from genome assembly GCA_905116865.2 of Candidula unifasciata. NCBI lineage: Eukaryota > Metazoa > Mollusca > Gastropoda > Stylommatophora > Geomitridae > Candidula > Candidula unifasciata. The sequence goes on from CAJHNH020000022.1 coordinate 332,421, forward strand.
ACACCTCATGGCACGGGAAATGGTCCTTTACTTCCTAGATGCCTAGTATGCCTCATGGCAGGGGAAATGGTCATTACTTCCTAGATGCCTAGTACACCTCATGGCATGGGAAATGGTCCTTTACTTCCTAGATGCCTAGTATGCCTCATGGCAGGGGAAATGGTCCGTTACTTCCTAGATGCCTAGTACACCTCATGGCATGGGAAATGGTCCTTTTCTTGACTCCAAGTTAAGCCAAACAGAACTGAGTTCCCCTTTTTTTTCCATCGAACACCGGCTGTGAATTCCAGTGGAAGGTCCCGGTTAATCGTCCGCTTGGACTTTTGGCCTTCACCTGGACCTGATTTTTGCGTGTACAACCGTTTTTGATTTCCCTGCCTCTTGGGCAGCTGTACGCCGACTTCGAAGGAAGACGTCAGGCCTATTTCTAGGGTGACTGTGGCCATTGTTTTGTGTGGGTCGAGACTTTGCCTGATTTGTGTGGTGTCCGCCTTGTCTCCTTCGCCGCAGGTATTGCCCCCGGAGTACCCCTTTGGGGCAGCCCCCTGTGGAACAGTTGGCCCTCAAGGGAAGGCAGGGGCAGATCATGGGCATTCCCCGCCATCCAAGGAGGCTTCCATGCATGCAGAGCCGGCACATGGCGCTCTGGTTCTGGGCTCACCCAAGGAATCCTCACGTCCTGCACATGCCTGCTTAACCTCACAACCGTATCAGGCCCTCCCGCTCGACAGGGGCTGCGCCCTCTGGAAGTCAGCGGGGAGCAGCCCGTTGGTTTTGGACTTTTGTGACCACACAGATAGGTACATTAGCCCGACAGAATTTCACATCCTGAATCAGGCATATCGTTACCAGTTTTGTCCCCAACACTCGGGCGAATGGGGTCTTTGGGTGTGGACATTCGGCCTTTATCATTTCAGTGCAAATTTTGATGGTCAGATTTTGATCCGTATGATCTAGTTTTTTGTCGGACATTTAGGCTTAGCCATCCGATAGATGGTTGCTGTTGTGGTGCACCTCAGCGCGGTGACGACGACACTGAGGGCCAACCGAAGATGCACAAGGATGGCCAGCCCATGTATTGTTGCTGTTGTGGTGCACCTCAGCGCGGTGACGACGACACTGAGAATTAACCGAGGATGAGCATTGAGCATGTTCTCTTTACACAGCAGTCTTTTAACCAAGGGTTGTAATTTTAGCTGTACTTTTGTCGAACCTACTCATGTTCCTAATGAGTTTTGATAACATTTTTCACCCAAGCGTTTGGGGGCGGGCTGATGAGAGCCACAAGGACACATCACCTCTGGGGGCCGCCAAACTCCGAGATCCCCTGACAGCTCTGTTAATGCTCATTTGAGACATTATCCGTGGCGCACGACGAGGACGTGCTGTAGGGGTCTTGCGTGAGGTTCCGTACAACCAGGATAGCAAAGGACTGGCGCCCGAGTGACGTACGGAGTATCTCCTTATACACGTCATGTTGGGCTTAACTTCCCCTCACGCCTGTGACATAAATCACCGCGCCACAGAGCTGAGTTAACTCAAAGAGCAGGCTCACATGTGCTGAAGCTTACCTCAAATGGATGCTGTAGAATATAAACTGTTGTCCGAACTTGAACTGGCTCATGTGGCAGGAAAGGACACCAACAGACACTTACTGGACGCCTGAAATATTTTATCTATCAATTAGGATTATGTGATATGTACATAAAATTATGTGATATGTACATAAAATAATGTGATATGTACATAAAATTATGTGATACGTACATAAAATTATGTGATATGTATACAAATCCTGGAGTCCTTATAGAGCAGTGATGTGCAATATAGGACCCTTAACGTCTCTCAGCCTTTCTTTCTCACTTTATGTGGTGAACTGTTCTTTCTAGTAATCCAGTGGAAGGGACTGCTGTTATATGAAATCACTATATACTGGCTCTACATGATTCTCAGCACTCGGCAGGAAACTTTATGGGACAAATGAGGTAATGGTGAAATCCAGTTCTGTCGGCCAACTACTGAGCTGAGTTCATGTTGCAATATTGTGAGCTGTGTATTAATGTGTGCTCCAGGAGATGTGTTTTATAAACTCCCTGGGCAGAAAATTGTGAGTGGTTGGTTACCACAGAACTGTTGGTATGCTTTAAGCATTAATGCTTGTGCACCGACTGGTTTGTTGTGACTGCTGCTTCCATTAACTATGAATAGTAATTCCAGTGACAGATTATGTTTTGGCTACCTTATGCATATGATGCATGTGTGAGCTGTTGGATTTTATCAGGACTGCTGTCTGAATCTTCACATGGGACAACATGTCATTCTGTGTGTTTCCACCAGCACAAGAGTGGAGCAGTTATTTCTGCCAATAATTCCTGACACAGTTGCCTAAAGGCATAAAGCAATATTTACATAAAAATCAAATCATCTAGCCTGAAAAACATGATTAAACAAGACAAGTTAGTATATTCAACATAAACCATGAGATTTATGGAATTCTATTCCCACAGAGGGCAAAAATATTAAACATGTCTGACTCATAACTTTGTAAAATTAAAACCAAAAAAAAAGCAATTGGTATAAAAATCATCAATAATAATGTATAATGCTTGATCAATAATGTACAGGGAAGCTAATGGGCCTTCTTCTGTGCACTGAGACATAGTGGCTACACAAACATTAATTGTATTAATGGATTATTGGGCTAGCTATTATACGATTAGTTTAATACATTTTTGCTAGTTAATTTCATTAATAAATCATTTATAGAAACTGTTGTTATATAACTACTGAAAAAAAGATCAATATATAGCTATAAGGAAAAGGCAAGCACAGTTCTTTGGTCATGTGATAACGGGGAAGGCTTTGGAGTATACTGTGACGACTGTGAAGATCAACTATAGAAGATGGAGAGGCAGACTGAGAGAGATGGTGACTAATGACGGATGGATTGTGACGGTTGCAAGGAGGGATATCATCAGTGGAACATCCAGAGGACAGGGACCAAGATCTGTGCAGTAATCAAATTCTTCTATGTGCTGCACCAGTCATTAGTGATTCCTTAACATAAATACAATCAGTGCCTTGCCAAGAACTACCTTCCATCAGTATTTAAAATTGCTAAAGTTTATCCTCTGCTTAAATTTGGTTTGGCTGACAACAATTCTTTAGGCAACTATAAACCCCTTTCTCTATTATCCCCACTATCTAAACTATTAGAGAAACACATACATAAAATAATGTTTCAGCATTTAAATAACAACAATAAAATAGCTGATAGCCAGTCAGGGTTCAGACCTAAACACTCTTGTCATTTTGCGTTGAAGAAAATGACAGACAACTGGCACTCTAACATCAACAATGGCAACATAGGCGGTGCAGTTTTTGTTGACTATAGGAAACTCTTTGATATGGCTGATGACAATATTTTAATTAGTAAATTAAAAACCTTAAAAATTAACGATAATTGAGTAACATTAGTAAAGTAATTTCTGTTTGATAGACAGCAGGTTGTTTACTTTAGTAACCTTTATTCAAAACCCACAGTTGAATAAAGGTGTTCCCTAGGGCTCAATATTATGTCCACTACTTTTTGCCACTTATACTAATGACCTTCCATTACATCTCAGTATAACATGTGATCTGTTTGCCGATGACTGTACTATATATACTAGTCATGATAACAGTAATGAGCTGGAAAGTTCTTTGCAGAAAGATATAGATAAACCTATAAAATGGAGCAATGATAATCACATGCAAATCAATATAAATTAAAAAAAAGCTAAAAACAATAGCTCAACACGAGCCACCGCTTTAGTTCTTCATGACAAACTACCTATTGTTAATGTAGTTGAACACAAAACATAAGGTGTTTCAATTAACAACTTGGAGTTCCCAGGTACATGCCATGAACCCAAAAAAAAATAGCACAAAAAGGTTATCAACTTGGCAAAACTCAGCACTTTCTGGATGAATATATGCGTAAAATATTTTACATATCCTATACTCAAACACATATTGACTATTGTTCCACAATCTAACGACAAATGACTGTGTTCTCTACAAAATTGGAGCTTATGCCTGCCTAGTCTCCAATAGAAATTTAGTCAAGTAAAATCTCTTGTACGCGCATCTAAGACTTCTGCCATTTAGTAAAAACTGTAATTCTAACAAGGCCAAACTCATTCACAAATTCCTATCTCAAAATACACCAAATTACATCTTCCAATTTATTCAATCCAATCCATGATTCATTAAAAACAAGTTTAGCATATTATGCTGCTCATGTATTGAACTATCTTCCACTCGATCTGAAAACTACTAAGTCTCGACTTATTTAACCGCAAACTTTTTAATTTCATGGTTCCAAGTGAATATATGCCACTTTAAATGTAGTTAATAATCCATATTGCATTATCAATTTATAATTAAAAAAGGTGTGTATGATATGTATTCATGTGTGGGTGTGTTTGTGTATGTATGAGTGTATGTATGGGTAACTGAACAAGTTAGTGTGCATGTCTTTGTGTGTGTATGTGTATTTGTGTGTGGGCATGTGTCTGTGAGTGAGTCTGTATAGTGTACATGTGGGTGTCTGTGTGTGTGTCTGTAAGCATGTGTGTGGATGTGCATTTTTGTATGTATCCATATGTGTATCTGTGGTTGCGAGCGTGTCTTTGTGTCTGTGCATGTTCTGTGCATCTCTGTATGTGTTTGTGTGTCTATGTGTGTCTGTGCTTGTGTCTGTACATATGTGTGTGGCTTTGTGTGTATCTGTGTCTATTTGATAATGTTGGCGTGTGTCTGTGTGCGCGCGGCTGCATGACTGTGTGTGTATTTGTGACTGTGTGTGCATCTATCTGTGAGAGTGTGTGTTTGTGTGTCAGTTTGTGTCTGGCTGAGTGTGTGTCCATGTGTGTGTGAATGTTTATGTGTGTGTGTATGTATGTATGTATGTATGTATGTATGTATGTATGTATGTATGTATGTATGTATGTATGTATGTATGTATGTATGTATGTATGTATGTATGTATGTATGTATGTATGTGTGCATGAATGTATATGTATGCATGTATGTATGTATATATGTATGTGTGCATGAATGTATATGTATGCATGTATGTATGTATATATGTATGTGTGCATGAATGTATATGTATGCATGTATGTATGTATGTATGTATGTATGTATGTATGTATGTATGTATGTATGTATGTATGTATGTATGTATGTATGTATGTATGTATGTATGTATGTATGTATGTATGTATGTATGTATGTATGTATGTATGCATGAATGTATATATGTATGTATGTATGTATGCATGAATGTATATGTATGCATGTATGTATATGTATGCATGTATGCATGTATGCATGCATGCATGTATGTATGTATGTATGTATGTATGTATGTATGTATGTATGTATGTATGTATGTATGTATGTATGTATGTATGTATGTATGTATGTATGTATGATTTTATGTATGTATGTATGTGTGTGTATGTGTGTGTGTGTGTGTGTGTGTGTGTGTATGTATGTATGTATGTATGAATGTGTGTGTTTATGTAGATGTGTGTGAATGTGTGTGTGTATATGGATATGTGTGTGTATGTATTTATGTAGGTGCATATATGTGTGTAAGTGAGTGGGTTTGCACGTGTATGTGGGTGTTTGTGTATGCGCGCAAGTGTGCCATACATGTTTTACGACCCATGCTTTGGTATTTTTGCTTGACATTCATAATATGCATCATATTTTATGAACATATATACTTTATTGATGAAGAACAACTGCTGTGTGAAAGATGGGTGTCTGGTAGGGCAGAATTGTAAAAGATGGGCCTGCGTGCTGGTAATTTGTGCCCTTTGAAATATATAATGTCCGTTCATTTAAATCATATTTTTTAAGTCTACAACCGTTTGCAGCATCTGTCAAAAACTTAAATGTGCAGTATTTCTTAGCTGAATATTTGTACCTGCCTTATCACCCCTAAATCCTGAGCCTATTCCTCCACCATGGCTGCATTTGTTTAATTAAGAAGTTAAAATTAGGGCTGTACCGAATACTGATTTTCACTATTTGGCTGAATACGAATAGCTGGAAACAACAATATTTGGCCTAATACGCTAATAGTTAATCATCATCACTCAGTGCTTTGCCCGACTGGCCATGGGCGATTATGCCTTGTCACACATCATGCGATCTCCTGCAGCATGGTATTAGTTCATGTGCTGACACAACCTCCATGCCATGCAACGAAGACTATCAAGAATCTTCTCATCCTCGTCTGTCTCTTTATCCCTCCTTTCATAGATCTTTCGCAGTGGTCACGACATGGTTCCATTTCCCCTCCATCTTATAACATTGGCCGCAAAATGATTACGGTCTCCGCCTGATTTCTCGAATGAAAAAGTAAAAGTTTTTGGTCTCAGGTTCCCGCCTCTTTTAAAACCTCTTGGTTGCTTTTTTTCTGGCGCCTACAAGGTCATTTAAGCATTGTTTCTGTAAAAACCACATCTATGAGGCCTCAAGAAATTGTTTGGCCGGCCTACCTGATTGTCTAAGGACTCACAGCACATATGTTACGAAACTGGAATGTATGTATCCAGCAAAAAAGCATTAGCTTTGAAAACAAAAAACAGACACAATCGTTCCATGTTGGCAGAATTACAGGCAGCTTCATTGTCTCCCTGGGGGGATGTTCCCCGGCTGTCACTAAACTGACGTTGTTCTCTTGGTACGCATCGTAGATGGTGCACAAAGTAACCGCTTGAATCAGTATGAACCAAGGTGGATATCTTGATATGGTTGATTTCCCACTAGTCCAGAAATGGGTGTAAGGTAATCACTATTCGTATTCGCCCCATCGAAAACTAAAGGCCGAAAACCGAATAGTTATTTGGTCCACTTTCGCCCCGAAACGAATTTCGGGACATCCCCATTAAAAACTATTAAAAGTTAGTTTATGAGATTTATTTTTGAAAAACTGCAACCATTAGAGCATTTTTATTTTAAATGAATTGTCATTATTTTAATTTGCCATTTTTTTTTTTTTGAAACGATTTATCCAGAG